>AWOL01S0099741.1:0-11399 GCA_000715115.1 Nicotiana otophora
TCAGGAGCGGTCATGGCGGGGCTATGACTATGGTTCCTTAGGTACTATTTGATGGCCCGAAAACAATTTAGGCAATCCAGGTCCGGGGGGCATGGGCCCACTCAGAAAGCGTGGGCTATATCACACGGAAATATGGGATCATGTGGAATTCTAGTTTTTTTTCCATAAAACGCAAAACAAAGGAGGAACGGTCATGGAGAGGCGGTAACTATGGTTCCTTAGGTCATATTTGATGGCCCTGAAAATTTTTAGGCGATCCGGGACTGGGGGCCCCGGCCCACTCGGAAGGCGTGTGCTATAGCACACGAAAATAAGGGAATCGGGCGGAATTCTAGTTTTTTGGCCGTAAAATGCAAAACAACGAGGAACAGTCATGGCGGGTTGGTGAATATGGCTCCTTAGTTCGTAGTTGATGGCCCGGAAAATTTTTAAGCGGTCCGGTTCCGGGGGGCCCGGGACCACTCGGAAGGTGAGGGCTTATAGCACACGAAAGAATGCGAATCGGGCGGAATTCTTGTTTTGTGGACATAAAATTCAAAAAAGAGGGGAACGGTCATGGAGGGGCGGTGACTATGGGTCCTTAGATCATATTAGATGGCCTGGAAAAATATTTAGGCGATCAGGGTCCGGGGGGGCCCGGGCCCACTCAGAAGGCTTGGGCTATCGCACACGCAAATATGGAAAACAGGCGGAATTCTAGTATTTTGGCTGTAAAACACAAAACAACGAGGAGAGTTCATGGTGGGGAGGTAACTATGGTTCCTTAGATCATATTTGATGGCCCGAAAAAATTTTAGGCGATCCGAGTCCGGGGGGCTCGGCCCACTTGGAAGGCGTGGGCTATAGCACACGATAATATGGAAATCGGGTGGAATTCTAGTCTTTTGGCTGTAAAACGCAAAAAATGAGGAATGATCATGGCAGAGTGGTAACTACAATTCCTTAGGTTGTATTTCATATCCCGGAAAAGTTTTAGACGATCGTGGTCCACTCGGAAGGTTTGGGCTCTAGCACACGAAAATATGGGAATCGGGCGGAATTCTTGTTTTTTGGCCGTAAAAGGCGAAAATAGGAGGATCGGTCATGGCGAGGCAGTGACTATGGTTCTTAATGTCGTATTTGATGGCCCAAAAAAATNAAATGTTAGGCGATCCGAGTCCAGGAGGCCTAGCCCACTCGGAAGACGTGGGCTATAGCACACGAAAATATGGGAATCGAGCGGAATTCTAGTATTTTGGTTGTAAAATGCAAAAACACGAGGAGAGATCATGGCAGGATGGTAAATATGGTTCTTTAGGTCGTATTTGATGGCCGAAAAAAATTTTAGGCGATCCGAGTCCGGGGGCCTGGCCCACTTGGAAGGCGTGGGCTATATCACACGAAAATATGGGAATCGGGTGGAATTCTAGTTTGTTTGGCCGTAAAACGTAAAACATGAGGAACGATCATGGCGGAGCGGTAAATATGGTTCCTTAGGTCATAGTTTATGGCTCCAAACGTTTTTAGGCGATCGGGGTGCGGGGGCATGCGCCCACTCGGAAGGCGTGGTCTATAGCACACGAAAATATGCAAATCGGGCGGAATTCTATTTTTTGGCCATAAAACGCAAACTAAAAGAGGATCGGTCATGGCGAGGTAGTGACTATGGTTCTTAATGTCATATTTGATGGCATGAAAATGTTTTTAGGCGATCCGAGTCCAGGGGCCTGGCCCACTCGGAAGGCGTAGGCTATAGCACACGAAAATATGGGAATGAGGCGGAATTCTAGTTTTTTGGCAGTAAAACGCAAAAAAAGAGGAACGATCATAGCGGGGCGGTGACTATGGTTAATTAGGTCGTGTTTGATGGCCCAGAAAATTTTTAGGCTATCCGGGTCTGGGAGCCCGTGCCCACTCGGAGGTGTGGGCTATAGCACACGAAAATATGTGAATCGGGCGGAATTCTAGTTTTTTGTCGTAAAACGCAAAAACAACGAGGAACGGTCATGGCGGGGNGCGGTGACTATGGTTAATTAGGTCGTGTTTGATGGCCCAGAAAATTTTTAGGCTATCCGGGTCTGGGAGCCCGTGCCCACTCGGAGGTGTGGGCTATAGCGCACGAAAATATGTGAATCGGGCGGAATTCTAGTTTTTTGTCGTAAAACGCAAAAACAACGAGGAACGGTCATGGAGGGGAAGTGACTATGGTTCCTTAGGTCGTTTGTTATGGCATTGAAATATTTTAGGCGATCGGGGTCCGGGAGGTCCGGGCCCACTCGGAAGGCATGGGCTATAGCACACGCAACTATGGGAATCTGGCGAAATTCTAGTGTTTTGGCCGAAAACGCAAACTATCAGGAGCGGTCATGGCGGGGCTATGACTATGGTTCCTTAGGTACTATTCGATGGCCCAAAAACAATTTAGGCAATCCAAGTCCGGGGGCATGGGCCCACTCGGAAGGCGTGGGCTATATCACACGAAAATATGGGATCAGGTGGAATTCTAGTTTTTTGGCCATAAAACGCAAAACAAAGGAGGAACGGTTATGGAGAGGCGGTGACTATGGTTCCTTAGGTCATATTTGATGGCCCGGAAAGTTTTTAGGCGATCCGGGTCTGGGGGCCCCGGCCCACTCGGAAGGCGTGTGCTATAGCACACGAAAATATGGAAATCGGGCGAAATTCTAGTATTTTGGCCGTAAAATGCAAAACAACGAGGAACGGTCATGGCGGGTTGGTGAATATGGCACCTTAGTTCGTAGTTGATGGCCCGGAAAATTTTTAAGCGGTTCGGTTCCGGGGGGCCCGGGACTACTCGGAAGGCGAGGGCTTATAGCACACGAAAGAATGTGAATCGGGCGGAATTCTTGTTTTCTGGCCATAAAATTCAAAAAAGAGGGGAACGGTCATGGAGGGGCGGTGACTATGGTTCCTTAGATCATATTAGATGGCCCGGAAAAATATTTAGGCGATCAGGGTCCGAGGGGGCCCGGGCCCACTCAGAAGGCTTGGGCTATAGCACACGCAAATATGAAAAACGGGCGAAATTCTAGTATTTTTGGCCGTAAAACACAAAACAATGAGGAGAGTTCATGGTGGGGAGGTAAATATGGTTCCTTAGATCATATTTGATGGCCCGAAAAAATTTTAGGCGATCCGAGTCCGGGGGGCTCGGCCTACTTGGAAGGCGTGGGCTATAGCACACGATAATATGGAAATCGGGTGGAATTCTAGTCTTTTGGCTGTAAAACGCAAAACATGAGGAATGATCATGGCAGAGAGGTAACTATAATTCCTTAGGTCGTATTTCATATCCCGGAAAAGTTTTAGACGATCGTGGTCCACTCGGAATGTTTGGGCTCTAGCACACGCAAATATGGGAATCGGGCGGAATTCTAGTTTTTTGGCCGTAAAAGGCGAAAATAGGAGGATCGGTCATGGCGAGGCAGTGACTATGGTTCTAAATGTCGTATTTGATGGCCCGAAAAAAGTTTAGGCGATCCGAGTCCAGGAGGCCTAGCCCACTCGGAAGACGTGGTCTATAGCACACGAAAATATGGGAATCGAGCGGAATTCCAGTATTTTGGTTGTAAAACGCAACAACACGAGGAGAGGTCATGGCAGGATGGTAAATATGGTTCATTAGGTCGTATTTGATGGCCGAAAAAAATTTTAGGCTATCCGAGTCCGGGGGCCCGGCCCACTTGGAAGGCGTGGGCTATATCACACGAAAATATGGGAATCGGGTGGAATTCTAGTTTGTTTGGCCGTAAAACGTAAAACATGAGGAACGATCATGGCGGAGCGGTAACTATGGTTCCTTAGGTCATATTTTATGGCCCCAAAATTTTTTAGGCGATCGGGGTGCGGGGGCCTGCGCCCACTCGGAAGGCGTGGTCTATAGCACACGAAAATATGCAAATCGGGCGGAATTCTAGTTTTTTGGCCGTAAAACGCAAAATAAAAGAGGACCGGTCATGGCGAGGCAGTGACTATGGTTCTTAATGTCATATTTGATGGCACGAAAATGTTTTTAGGCGATCCGAGTCTAGGGGGCCTGGCCCACTCGGAAGGCGTGGGCTATAGCACACGAAAATATGGGAATGAGGCGGAATTCTAGTTTTTTGGCAGTAAAACGCAAAAAAAGAGGAACGATCATGGCGTGGCGGTGACTATGGTTAATTAGGTCGTGTTTGATGGCCCAGAAAATTTTTAGGCTATCCGGGTCTGGGAGCCCGGGCCCACTCGGAGGTGTGGGCTATAGCACACGAAAATATGTGAATCGGGCGGAATTCTAGTTTTTTGTCGTAAAACGCAAAAACAACGAGGAACGGTCATGGCGGGGCAGTGAATATGGTTCCTTAGGTCGTTTTTGATGGCATTGAAATATTTTAGGCGATCGGGATCCGGGAGGTCCGGGCCCACTCGGAAGGCGTGGGCTATAGCACACGAAAATATGGGAATCTGGCGAAATTGTAGTTTTTTTGGCCGAAAACGCAAACAATCAGGAGCGGTCATGGCGGGGCTATGACTATGGTTCCTTAGGTACTATTCGATGGCACGAAAACAATTTAGGCAATCCTGGTCCGGGGGGCATGGGCCCACTCGGAAGGCGTGGGCTATATCACACGCAAATATGGGATCAGGTGTAATTCTAGTTTTTTGGCCATAAAACGCAAAACAAAGGAGGAACGGTCATGGAGAGGTGGTGACTATGGTTCCTTAGGTCATATCTGATGGCCCGGAAAATTTTTAGGCGATCCGGGTCTGGGGGCCCCAGCCCACTCGGAAGGCATGTGCTATAGCACACGAAAATATGGGAATCGGGCGGAATTCTAGTGTTTTGGCCGTAAAATGCAAAACAACGAGGAACGGTCATGGCGGGTTGTTGAATATGGCTCCTTAGTTCATAGTTGATGGCCCGGAAAATTTTTAAGCGGTCCGGTTCCGGGGGGCCCGGGACCACTCAGAAGGCGAGGGCTTATAGCACACGAAAGAATGCGAATCGGGCGGAATTCTTGTTTTGTGGCCATAAAATTCAAAAAAGAGGGGAACGGTCATGGAGGGGCGGTGACTATGGTTCCTTAGATCATATTAGATGGCCCGGAAAAATATTTAGGCGATCAGGGTCCGGGGGGGCCCGGGCCCACTCAGAAGGCTTGGGCTATAGCACACACAAATATGGAAAACGGGCGGAATTGTAGTATTTTGGCCGTAAAACACAAAACAACGAGGAGATTTCATGGTGGGGAGGTAACTATGGTTCCGTAGATCATATTTGATGGCCCAAAAATATTTTAGGCGATCCGAGTCCGGGGGGCTCGGCCCACTTGGAAGGCGTGGGCTATAGCACACGATAATATGGAAATCGGGTGGAATTCTAGTTTTTTGGCTGTAAAACGCAAGAAATGAGGAATGATCATGGCAGAGAGTAACTATAATTCCTTAGGTTGTATTTCATATCCCGGAAAAGTTTTAGACGATCGTGGTCCACTCGGAAGGTTTGGGCTCTAGCACACGAAAATATGGGAATCGGGCGGAATTCTAGTTTTTTGGCTGTAAAACGCAAGAAATGAGGAATGATCATGGCAGAGAGTAACTATAATTCCTTAGGTTGTATTTCATATCCCGGAAAAGTTTTAGACGATCGTGGTCCACTCGGAAGGTTTGGGCTCTAGCACACGAAAATATGGGAATCGGGCGGAATTCTAGTTTTTTGGCCGTAAAAGGCAAAAATAGGAGGATCGGTCATGGCGAGGCAGTGACTATGGTTCTTAATGTGGTATTTGATGGCCTGAAAATTCTTTTGGAGATCCGAGTCCGGGAGGCCTGGCCCACTCGGAAGACGTGGGCTATAGCACACGAAAATATGGGAATCGAGCAGAATTCTAGTATTTTGGTCGTAAAACACAAAAAAATGAGGGGAGTTCATGGAGGGATGGTAACTATAGTTCCTTAGGTCATATTGGATGGCCCGAAAATTTTTTAGGCGGTACGAGTCCGGGAGCCCGGCCCACTTGGAAGGCGTGGGCTATAGAACACGAAGATATGGAAATCGTGTGGAATTCTAGTTTGTTTGGCCGTAAAACGCAAAACATGAGGAACGATCTTGGAAAAGCGGTAACTATGGTTCCTTAGGTCGTATTTCATGGCCCAAAAAGATTTAGGCGATCGGGGTGCGGGGGCCCGCACCCACTCGGAAGGCGTGGTCTATAGCACACGAAAACATGCGAATCGGGCGAAATTCTAGTTTTTTGGCCGTAAAACGCAAAAACAAAGAGGATCGGTCATGGCGAGGCGGTGACTATGGTTCTTAATGTCGTATTTGATGGACCGAAAAAATACTTAGGCTATCCGAGTCCAGGGGGGCCGGCCCACTCGGAAGGCGTGGGCTATAGCACACGAAAATATGAGAATGAGGCGGAATTCTAGTTTTTTTTGCCTTAAAACGCAAGAAAAGAGGAACGATCATGGCGAGGTGGTGACTATGGTTAATTAGGTCGTGTTTGATGGCCCGGCCGATCTGGGTCTGGGAGCCTGGGCCCACTCAGAAGGCGTGGGCTATAGCACACGAAAATATGGGAATCGGGCATAATTCTAGTTTTTTGGCCGTAAAATGCAAAACAACGAGGAACGGTCACGGCAGGTCATTGAATATGGTTCCTTAAGTCGTAGTTGATGGCGCAAAAATATTTTAGGCGATCCGGTTCTGGGGGCCCGGAACCACTCGGAAGACGTGGGCTATATAGCACACAAAAAATGGGAATCAGGCAAAATTCTAGTTTTTTTACCGTAAAACGAAAAACAAGCGAGGAACGGTCATGGCGAGGCGGTGACTATGGTTCTTAATGTCGTATTTGATGGCTCGAAAACGTTTTTAGGCTATCCGAGTTTGGGGGTCCAGGCCCACTCGGAAGGCATGGGCCATATCACACGAAAATAAGGGAATCAGGCGGAATTCTAGTTTTTTAGCCTTAAAACGCTAAGAATGAGGGACGATCATAGCAGGGCAGTGACTATGGTTCCTTAGGTCGTATTTGATGGCCTGGAAAAGTTTTAGGCAACCCTGGTCTGGGGGCCCGGGCCTACTCGGAAGGCATGGGCTCTAGCATACGGAAATATGGGAATCGGGCGGAATTCTCATTTTTTGGCTGTAAGATGCAAAGCAACGAGGAACGGTCACAGCGGGTCAGTAAATATGGTTCCTTAGATCATAGTTGATGGCCCGAAAAATTTTAGGCGATTCGGATCCGGGGGCCCGGGCCCATTCGCAAGGCGTGGGCTATAGCACTCAAAAATATGTGAATCTAGAGGAATTCTACTTGTTTTGGTCGTAAAACGCAAAATAAGAAGGAACGGTCATGGCGGAGCAGTTACTATGGTTCCTTAGGTCATATTTGATGGCCTGGAAAATTTTAGGCGTTCCGGTTCCGGTGGCCCCGGGACCACTTGGAAGGCGTGTGCTATAGCACATGAAAGAATGGGAATCTGGCGGAATTCTTGATATTTGGCCGTAGAATGCATAAAAACCAGGAACGGTCATGGCAGGGCGGTGACTATGGTTCCTTAGGTCGTATTAGATGGCCCGGAAAATTGTTAGGTGATCAGGGTTCGGGGGGCCCGGGCCCACTCAGAAGGCTTGGGCTATAGCACACGAAAATATGGGAATCGTGCGGAATTCTAGTCTTTTGGCCGTAAAATGCAAAAACATGAGGAGAGGTCATGGAGGGGCTGTGACTATGGTTCCTTAGGTCATATTTGATGGCCCGAAAAAGTTTTAGGCGATCCGATTCAGGGGGGCCGGCCCACTTGGAAGGTGTGTGCTATAGCACACGAAAATAAGGGAATCGAGCGGGATTCTAGTTTTTTGGCCGTAAAACTCAAAAAATGAGGAGCGATAATGGCAGAGAGGTAACTATGGTTCCTTAGGTCGTATTGCATAGATCGGAAAAGTTTTAGGCGATCGTGGTCCGGGTGCCTGCGCCCACTCGGAATGCTTGGGCTATAGCACACAAAAATATGGGAATCGGATGGAATTCTAGTTGTTTTGGCCGTAAAATGCAAACAACGAGGATCGGTCCTGGCTAGGCGGTGACTATGGTTCTTAATGTCATATTTGATGGCTCGAAAACATTTTAGGCGATCCGAGTCCGAGGGGCCCGGCCCACTCGTTAGGCATGGGCTATAGCACACGATAATATGTGAATTGGGCGGAATTATAGTTTTTTGGACGTAAAATGCAAAAAATAAGGAATGATCATGGCGGGGTGGTGACTATGGTCCCTTAGGTCGTATTTGATGGCCCGAACAGTTTTTAGGCGATCTAGGTCTAGGGGCCCGGGCTCACTCAGAAGGCATGGTCTATATAGCACACGAAAATATGGTAATCGGGCGGAATTCTAGTATTTTGGCCGTAAAATGCAAAAAGACGAGGAACGGTCAAGGAGAGTCGGTGAATATGGTTCCTTAGGTCGTATTTGTTCGCCCGAAAAAATTTTAGGCATTCCAGTTTCGGGGGGGGCCCGGGCCCACACGAAAATATGGTGGGCCGGTGACTATATATCCTTAGGTCGTATTAGATGGCTTGAAAACAATTTTGGTCGATCGGGATTCGGGGTCCGGGGACCACTCAGAAGGCGTGGGCTATAGTACACGAAAATATGGGAATCAGGCAAAATTATAGTATTTTGGCCGTAAAACACAAAACAAACGAGGAGAGGCCATGGCAGGGTGGTGACTATGGTTCTTTAGGTTGTATTTGATGGCCCAAAATTGTTTAGGCGATCCGAGTCCGGGGGGCCCGACCCACTTGTAAGGCGTGGGCTATAGCATATGAAAATATGGGAATCATGCAGAATTCTAGTGTTTTGGCCAAAAAACACAAAACATGAGGAACGATCATTGCGTAGTGGTAACTATGGTTCCTTAGGTCGTATTTCATGGCCCAAAAAATTTTTAGGCGATCGGGTTCCGGGGGCCCGTGCCCACTCAGAAGGTGTGGGCTATATCACACGAAAATTTGGGAATCAGGCGAAATTCTAGGTTTTTGGCCAGAAACGCAAAAAAGCGAGGAACGGTCATGATGGGGCGGAGACTATGGTTCCTTAGCTCGTATTTTATTTACTGGATAAATTTAGGCGATCCCGTTCCGCAGGCCCCGTGACCACTCGGAAGGCGTGGGCTATAGTACACGAAATAATGGGAATCAGGCACAATGCTTATTGTTTCGCCGTAAAATGCAAAATAATGAGGAACAGTCATGGAGGGGCGGTGACTATGGTTCCTTAGGTCGTATTAGATGGCCCGAAAAAATTTTTGGTCGATCGGGGTCTGGGGGCCGGGGCCCACTCGGAAGGCGTGGGCTATAGCACACGAAAATATGGGAATCAGGCGAAATTCTAGTATTTTGGCCGTAAAATGCAAAAAAAACGAGGAGAGGCCATGGCGGGGCGGTGACTATGGTTCCTTAGTCGTATTTGACGGCCCAAAGAAATTTTAGGCGATCCGAGTCCGGGGGGCCCGGCCCACATGTAAGGCGTGGGCTATAACACATGGAAATATGGGAATCATGCAGAATTCTAGTTATCTGGTCGTAAAATGCAAAACATGAGGAACGATCACTACGGAGCAGTAACTATGGTTCCTTAGGTCGTATTTCATGGCTCGAAAATTTTTTAGGCGATCGGGTTCCGGGGGTCCGCGCCCACTCGGAAGGCGTGGGCTATAGCACAAGCAAATATGGGAATCACGCGAAATTCTAGTTTTTTGGCCGAAAATGCAAACAAGCGAGGAACGGTCATGGCGGGACGGTGACTATGGTTTCTTAGGTCATATGTGATGGCACGGAAAAATTTTAGCGATCCGGTTCTGGGGGACTGGGCCCATGCGGAAGGCGTGGGGTATAGCACAAGAAAATATGGGAATCGGGTGGAATTCTAGTTTTTTGGCTGTAAAACGCAAAAGAAGAAACGGTCATGGAGGGGCTGTGAATATGGTATCTTAGGTCGTATTTGGTGGCCCGGAAAAATTTTAGGTGATCGGGGTCCGGGGCCCGGGCCCACTCGAAGGCGTGGGCTATAGCACACGAAAATATGGGAATCTGGCAGAATTCTAGTGTTTTGGCCGTAAAATTCAAAGAATGAGGAACGATCATGGTGGGGCGGTAACTATGGTTCCTTAGGTCATATTTGATGACCCGAAAAATTTTTAGGCGATCTGGGTCTGGGGGCTCGTGCTCACTCGGAAGGCGTGGGCTAGAGCAAACGAAAATATGGTAATCGGGCGAAATTCTAGTGTTTTGGCTGTAAAATGCAAAACAACGAGGAATGGTCATGGGTGGGTCGGTGAATATGGTTCCTTAGGTCGTATTTGTTCACCCAAAAAAGTTTTAGGCGATCCGATTTCAGTGGGCCCGGGCCCACTCGCAAGGCATGGGCTATAGCACACGAAAATATGGGAATCAGGCGGAATTCTTTTTATTTGGCCGTAAAATGCAAAAAAATGAGGAACAGTCATGGCGGGGTGGTGACTATGGTTCCATAGGTCGAATTTAATTTCCCAGAAAAATTTGGGCGATCCGGTTCGGCGGGCCCTGGGACCACACGGAAGGCGTGGGCTATAGCACACGAAAAAATGGGAATCGGGAAGAATTTTAGTTTTTTGGCCGTAAGATGCAAAACAAACTGGGAGAAGCCATGGCGGGGTGGTGACTATGGATCCTTAGGTCGTATTTGATGGCCCAAAAAATTTTTAGGCGATCCGAGTCTGGGGGGCCGAGTCACTTGTAAGGCGTCGGCTATAGCACATAAAAATATGGGAATTAGGCGGAATTCTAGTTTTTTGTTCGTAAAATGCAAAACATTAGGAATGATCATTGCAAAGCGGTAACTATGGTTCCTTAGGTCATATGTCATGGCCCGAAAATATTTTAGGCGATCGGGGTTCTGGGGGGACCGGGCCCACTCGGAATGCTTGGGCTATAGCACACGAAAATATGGGAATTAGGTGGAATTCTAGTTTTTTGGCCGTAAAATATAAAAATCGTGGATCGGTCATGGCGAGGCGGTGACTATGGTTATCACTGTCTTATTTGATGGCCCGAAAAATTTTTAGGCGATCGGAGTCCGGGGGGCCCGGCCCACTCGTTAGGCGTGGGCTATATAGCACACGAAAATATGGAAATTGGGCGGAATTCTAGTTTTTTGGCCGTAAAATGCAAATAATGAGGAATGATCATGGCGGGGTGGTGACTATGGTTCCTTAGGTCATATTTGATGGACAAGAAAATTTTTAGGCAAACTAGCTCTGGGGGCCCGGGCTCACTCGGAAGGCGTGGGCTATAGCACACGAAAATATGGTAATCGGGCGGAATTCTAGTTTTTTGGCCGTAAAATGCAAAAAAACGAGGAACGGTCATAGAG
>AWOL01S0099742.1:0-22006 GCA_000715115.1 Nicotiana otophora
TAGCAGGGCAGTGACTATGGTTCCTTAGGTCGTATTTGATGGCCCAAAAAACTTTTAGGCGATCCGAGTCTGGGGCGCCCAACCCACTTGTAAGCCGTGGGCTATAGCACATGAAAATATGGGAATCAGGCGGAATTCTAGTTTTTTGGCAGTAAAACGCAAAACAAACTGGGAGAAGACATGGCGAGGCAGTGACTATGGTTCCTTAGGTCGTATTTGATGGCCCAAAAAATTTTTAGGTGATCCGAGTCTGGGGGGCCCGGCTCACTTCTAAGGCGTGGGCTATAGCACATGAAAATATGAGAATTAGGCGGAATTCTAGTTTTTTCTCCATAAAATGCAAAACATGAGGATCGATCATTGTAGAGCGGTAACTATGGTTCCTTAGGTCGTATTGCATGGCCCGAAAACGTTTTAGGAGATCGGGGTTCTGGGGTGATCGGGCCCACTCGGAAGGCTTGGGCTATAGCACACGAAAATATGGGAATCGGGTGGAATTCTAGTTTTTTGGCCGTAAAATGCAAAGAAACGTGGATCGGTCATGGCGAGGCGGTGACTATGGTTGTTACTGTCATAATTGATGGACCGAAAAAATTTTACGCGATCCGAGTCCGGGGGTGCCGGCCCACTCGTTAGGCGTGGGCTATAGCACACGAAAATATGGAAATTGGGCAGAATTCTAGTTTTTTGGCTGTAAAATTCAAACAATGAGGAATGATCATGGCGGGGCAGTGACTATGGTTCCTTAGGTCTTATTTTATGGCCCGGAAAATATTTAGGCGATCTAGGGCTGGGGGCCCGGGCTCACTCGGAAGGAGTGGGCTATAGCACATGACAATATGGTAATCGGGCGGAATTCTAGTTTTTTGGCCGTAAAATGCAAAAAGATGAGGAATGGTCATGGCGGGTCGGTGAATATGGTTCCTTAGGTCGTATTTATTCACCCGGAAAATTTATAGGCGATCCGGTTTCGGGGGCCCAGGCCCACTCGCAAGGCGTGGGCTATAGCAAACGAAAATATGGGTATCAGGCGAAATTCTACTTTTTTGGCCGTAAAATGCAAAATAACGAGGAATGGTCATGATGGGGCGGTGACTATGGTTGCTTAGGTCGTATTTAATTTCCCTGAAAAATTTAGGAGATCCGGTTCCGCGAGCCTCGGGACCAATCGGAAGGCGTGGGCTATAGCACACGAAACAATTGGAATCGGGCGGAATTCTTATATTGTTTGCCGTAAATGCAAAACAACGAGGAATGGTCATGGCGGGGCGGTGTCTATGGTTCCTTAGGTCATATTCGATGGCCCGAAAACATTTTTGGTCGATGGGGGTCTGTAGGTCGGGGCCCACTTGGAAGGCGTGGGCTATAGCACACGAAAATATGTGAATCATGCGGAATTCTAGTATTTTGGCCATAAAACGCAAACCCAATGAGGAGAGGCCATGGCGGGGCGATGACTATGGTTCCTTAGGTCGTATTTGATGGCCCAAAAAAATTTTAGGCGATCCGAGTCCGTGGGGCCCAGCCCACTTGTAAGGCATGGGCTATAGCATATGAAAATATGGGAATCAGGCAGAATTCTAGTTTTTTGGCCGTAAAATGTAAAACATGAGGAACGATCATTGCGGAGCAGTAACTATGGTTCCTTAGGTTGTATTTCATGGCCTGAAAACTTTTTAGGCGATCGGGTTCCGGAGGCCCGCGCCCACACGGAAGGTGTGGGTTATAGCACACGAAAATATGGGAATCATGCGGAATTCTAGTTTCTTGGCCGTAAAATGCAACACAACGAGGAACAGTCACAGCGGGTCGGTGAATATGGTTCCTTAGGTCGTATTTGTTCGCCCAGAAACATTTTAGGTGATCCGGTTTCGGGGGGCCCGGGCCCACTCGCAAGGCGTGGGCTATAGCACACGAAAATATGGGAATCATGAGGAATTCTACCTTTTTGGCCGTAAAACGCAAAAGAACGAGGAATGGTCATGGCGGGGTGGTGACTATGGTTCCTTAGGTCATATTAGATGGCCCGAAAATAAATTTTGTCTATCGGGGTCCGGGGGCCCGGGCCTACTCGGAAGACGTGGGCTTTAGCACACGAAAATATGGGAATCGGGCGGAATTCTAGTATTTTGGCCGTAAAATGCAAAACAAACGGGGAGAGGACATGGTGGGGTAGTGTCTATGGTTCCTTAGGTCATATTGGATTGTCCAAAAAAATTTTAGGCGATCCGAGTCCGGGGGTCCCTTCCCACTTGTAAGGCATGGGCTATAGCACATGAAAATATGGGAATCAGGCGGAATTCTAGTTTTTAACCGTAAAATGCAAAACATGAGGAACTATCATTGCAGAGTGGTAACTATCGTTCCTTAGGTCGTATTTCATGGTCCTAAAATGTTTTAGGCGATCGGGGTCCGGGGGCCCGCGCCCACTTGGATGGCATGGGTTATAGCACACGAAATATGGAAATCGGGCGGAATTCTCGTGTTGTGGTCGGAAACGCAAAAGAACAAGCAACGTTCAAGGAGGTTTGGTGATTATGGTTCCTTAGGTCGTATGTGATGGCCCAAAAATATTTTAGGCGATCCGGTTCTGGGGGGACTGGGCCCACTCGGAAGGCGTGGCTATAGCACACGAAAATATGGGAATTAGGAGGAATTCTAGTTTTTTTGCCGTAAAACGCAAAATAACGAGGAGCGGTCATGGCGGAGCTGTGAATATGGTTCCTTAGGTCGTATGTGATGGCCCGGAAAATTTTTAGGTGATCTGGGTCTGGGGGCCCGGGCTTACTCGGAAGGCGTGGGCTATAGCACACGAAAATATGGGAATCGAGCGGAATTCTAGTATTTTGGTCGTAAAATGCAAAACAAAACGAGGAGAGGTAATGGCAGGATGGTAACTATGGTTCCTTAGGTCGTATTTAATGGCCCAAAATTATTTTAGGCGATCCGAGTCTGGGGCCCAACCCATTTGGAAGGCGTGGGCTATATCACACGAAAATACGGGAATCGGGTGGAATTCTAGTTTTTTTTGGCAGTAAAATGCAAAACATGAGGAACGATCATGGAGGAGCGGTAACTATGGTTCCTTAGGTCGTATTTCATGTCCCAGAAAAATTTTAGGCGATCGTGGACCGGGGGCCCGCGCCCACTCGGAAAGCGTGGTCTAAAGCACACGAAAATATGCGAATCGGGTGGAATTCTAGTTTTTTGGCCGTAAAACGCAAAACAAAAGAGGATCGGTCATGGAGAAACGTTGACTATAGTTCTTAATGTCGTATTTGATGGTCCGGAGTTCTCGGGACCACTTGGAAGGCGTGGGCTATAGCACACGAAAATATGGGAATGAGGCGGAATTCTAGTTTTTTGGCTGTAAAACGCAAACAATGAGGAACGATCATGGCGGGGCGGTGACTATGGTTCCTTAGGTCATATTTGATGGCCTGGAAAACTTTTAGGTGATCCGAGTTTGGGGGCCCGGGCCCACTCGTAAGGCGTGGGCTATGGCGCATGAAAATATGGGAATTGGTCAGAATGCTTTTTTTTGCCGTAAAATTCAAAACAACGAGGAACGGTCACGGTGGGTCGGTGAATATGGTTCCTTAGCTCGTAATTGATCGCCCGAAAATATTTTAGTCGATCCGGTTCCGGGGGCCCGGGACCACTCGAAAGGCGTGGGCTATATATCACACGAAAATATGGGAATCGAGTGGCATTCTAGTATTTTGGTCGTAAAACGCATAACAAAACGAGGAGAGGTAATGGCAGGATGGTAACTATGGTTCCTTAGGTCGTATTTCATGGCCCGAAAAATATTTGGGCGATCAGGATCTGGGAGCCCACGCCCACTCAGAAGGCGTGGTCTATAGCACACGAAAATATGGGAATGGGGCGGAATACTAGTTTTTTGGCCGTAAAACGCAAACACAAAGAGGATCGGTCATGGCGAGGCGGTGACTATGGTTATTAATGTCGTATTTGATGGCCCAGAATTGTTTTTAGGCAAACGGAGTCCGGGGTCCCGGGCCGACTCGGAAGGCGTGGGCTATAGCATACGAAAATATGGGAATCAAGCAGAATTCTTGTTTTTTGGCCTTAAAATGCAAAACAACAAGGAACGGTCACATCAGGTCAGTGCATATGGTTCCTTACGTCGTAGTTGATGGCCCGGAAAAATTTTAGGCCATCCGGTTCCGTGGGGACGGGGACCTCTCGGAAGGTGTGGGCTATAGCACACGAAAGAATGGGAATCGGGCGGAATTCTAGTTTTCTGACCATAAAACACAAAACAAGTGAGGAACAGTCATAGCGGGGCAGTGACTATGGTTCCTTAGGTCGTATTTGATGGCCTGAAAAATTTTAGGTGATCCGGGTCCGGGGGCCCGGGCCCACTCGCAAGGCATGGGCTAGGCCACAAAACGCAAAATAAGAAGGAACGGTCATGGCGGGGCAGTGACTATGGTTCCTTAGGTCGTATTTGATGGCCCAAAAGTTTTTTAGGCGATCCGGTTCCAGGGGCCCCGGGACCACTCGGAAGGCATGGGCTATAGCACACGAAAGAGTGGGAATCAGGCGTAATTCTTGAGTTTTGGCTGTAAAATGCATAAAAACGAGGAACGGTCATGGCGAGGCGGTGACTATGGTTCCTTAGGTCATATTAGATGGACTGGAAAAGTTTTAGGTGATCTGGGTCCGGGGGGCCCAGGCCCACTCAAAAGGCTTGGGCTATAGCACACGAAAATATGGGAATCGTGCGGAATTCTAGTCTTTTGGCCGTAAAATGCTAAATATAAGGAGAGGTCATGGAGGGGTGGAGACTATGGTTTCTTAGGTCATATTTGATAGCCCGAAAAAAATTTAGGCGATCCGGGTCCGGGGGCCCGGGTAGCACACGAATATATGGGAATCGGGCGGAATTCTAATATTTTGGCCATAAAATGCAAATAATGAATAACGATCATGGCAGAGTGGTAACTATGGTTCCATAGGTCATATTTCATAGCTCGAAAAATTTTTAGGCGATCGGGGTCCGGGGGCTAGCGCCCACTAGGAAGGCTTGGGCTATAGCACACAAAAATATGGGAATCTGGTGGAATTCTAGTTTTTCGGCTGTAAAATGCATAAAACGAGGATCGGTCATGGCGAGGCGGTGACTATGGTTCTTAATGTCGTATTTGATGGCCCGAAAACTTTTTAGGCGATCCAAGTCCGGAGGGCCCGGCCCACTCATTAGGTGTGGGCTATAGCACACTAAAATATAGGAATTAGGCTGAATTCTAGTTTTTTGGTCGTAAAATGCAAATAATGAGGAACGATCATGGCGGGGCGGTGACTATTGTTCCTTAGGTCGAATTGTATGCCCCGAAAAGTTTTTAGGTGATCTGGGTCTGGGGGCCCGATCTTACTCAGAAGGCGTGGTCTATAACACACGAAAATATGGTAATCGGGCGGAATTCTAGTTTTTTGGCTGTAAAATGCAAAACAACGAGGAACGGTCATGGTGCGTTGGTGAATATGGTTCCTTAAGCCGTATTTGTTTGCCTGGAAAAATTTTAGGTGATCCGGTTTCGGGGGGCCCGGGCCCACTCGCAAGGCGTGGGCTATAGCACACGAAAATATGGGAATCAGGTGTAATTCTACTTTTTTGGCCGTAAAACGCAAAAACACCGAGAAAGGGTCATGGAAGGGCGGTGATTATGGTTACATAGGTAGTATTTAATTTCCCGAAAAAATTTAGGTGATCCGTTTCGGCGGGCCTCGGGACCACTCGGAAGGCGTGGGCTATATAACACACGAAACAATGAGAATCGGGCAGAATTCTTGTTTTTTGGCTATAAAATGTAAAACAATGAGGACGGTCATGGCGGGGGTGACTATGGTTCCTTAGGTCGTATAAGATTGCCCGAAAATATTTTTGGTCGATCGAGGTTCGGGGGCCCGGGCCCACTCGGAAGGCGTGGGATTTAGCACACGCAAATATAGGAATCGAGCGGAATTCTAGTATTTTGGCCATAACATGCAAAACAAATGGGGAGAGGCCATGGAAGGGCGGTGACTATAGTTCCTTAGATCGTATTTGATGACCCAAAAAATTTTTAGCCGATCCGAGTCTGGGGGCCCGAACCACTTGTAAGGCGTGGGCTATAACACATGAAAATATGGGAATTAGGCGTTATTCTAGTTTTTTGGCCGTAAAATGCAAAACATGAGGAACGATCATTGCGGAGCGGTAACTATGGTTCCTCAGGTCGTATTTCATGGCCCGAAAATATTTTAGGCAATCGGGGCCCACTTGGAAGGCGTGGGCTATAGTACACGAAAATATGGAAATCAGGCGGAATTCTAGTGTTTTAGTCGAAAACGCAAACAAGTGAGGAACGATCATGGCAGGATGATGATTATGGTTCCTTAGGTCGTATGTGATGGCCCAGAAAAATTTTAGGCTATCCGGTTCTGGGGGGACCGGGCCCACTCGGAAGCCGTGGGCTATAGCATACGAAAATATGGGAATTAGGCGAAATTCTAGTTTTATGGCCGTAAAACGCAAAAGCATGAGGAACGGTCATGGCAGGGCTATGAATATGGTTCCTTAGGTCGTATTTGAAGGCAAGGGCTATAGCACACGAAAATATGGGAATCGTGCGGAATTCTAGTTGTTTCGCCATAAAACGCAATAGAATGATGAGAGGTCATGACGGATAGTGACTATGGTTCCTTAGGTTGTATTTGATGTCCCGCTAATATTTTGGGCGATCCGAGTTCGGACTGCCGGGCCCACTCGGTAGGCGTGGGCTATAGCACATAAAAATATGGGAGTTGGGCGGAGTTCTAGTTTTTTGTCCGCAAAATGCATAAAATGAGGAACAATTATGGCGGGGCGATGACTATGGTTCCTTAGGTCATATTGGATGGCCCGAAAAGTTTTTAGGTGATCTGGTTTTGGGGGGCCCGGGCCCACTCGAAAGGCGTGGGCTATAGCACCTGAAAATATGGGAATCGGGCGGAATTCTACTTTTTTAGCCGTAAAATACAAAACAACGAAGAACGACCATGATAGGTCAGTGAATATGGTTCCTTAGGTCGTATTTGTTCACCCGGAAAAAATTTAGGCTATCCAAATTTGGGGGGCTCGGGCCCACTCGAAAGGCGTGGGCTATAGCACACGAAAATATGGGAATCGGGCGAAATTCAACCTTTTTGGCCGTAAAACGAAAAAGAACGAGGAGAGGTCATGGCGGGCAATGACTATGGTTCCTTAGGTCGCATTTGATGCCCCGAAAATATTTTAGGCAATCCGGGTTCGGGGGGCCCGGCCCACTCGGTAGGCGTGGGCTATAGCACATGAAAATATGGGAGTTGGGCGGAGTTCTAGTTTGTTTTGCCGTAAAATTCAAAAAATGAGGAACGATCATGGCGGGGTGGTGACTATGGTTCCTTTGGTCATATTTGATGGCCCGAAAATTTTTTAGGCGATCTGGGTCTGGGGGCCCGGGCTCACTCGGAAGGCTTGGGCTATAGCACACGAAAATATGGTAATCGGTCGGAATTCTAGTTTATTGGCCGTAAAATGCAAAAAAACGAGGAACGGTCATGGCGAGTTGGTGAATATGGTTCCTTAGGTCGCATTTGTTTGACCGGAAAAATTTTAGGTGATCCGATTTCGGGGGGCGCGAGCCCACTCGCAAGGCGTGGGCTATAGCACATGAAAATATGAGAATCGGGCGGATTTCTACTTTTTTGGCCGTAAAACGCAAAACAACGAGGAACGGTCATGGAGGGGCAGTGACAATGGTTCCTTAGGTCGTATTTTATTTCACAGAAAAATTTAGGCGATCCGGTTCCGCGGGCCCCGGGACCACTCGGAAGGCGTGGGCTATAGCACACGAACAACTAGGAATCGGGCTGAATTCTTTTTTTTGGCCGTAAAATGCAAAACGATGAGTAACGGTCATGGCGGGGCTGTGACTATGGTTCCTTAGGTCGTATTAGATGGCCCGAAAACATTTTTGGTTGACCGGACCCGGGCCCACTCGGAAGATGTGGGTTATATCACACGAAAATATAAGAGTCGGGCGGAATTCTAGTATTTTGGCCATAAAATGCAAAACAAATGAGGAGAGGCCATGGCGGGACAGTGACTATGGTTCCTTAGGTTGTATTTGATGGCCCAAAACAATTTTAGGCAATCCGAGTCCGGGGGGCCGCGCCCTCTTGGAAGGTGTGGGCTATAGCACACAAAAATATGGAAATCGGGCAGAATTCTAGTTTTTTGGCCGGAAATGCAAAAAAGCGAGGAACGGTCATGGCGGGATGATGACTATGGTTCCTTAGGTCCTATGTGATAGCCTGAAAACTTATTAGGTGATCCGGTTCTGGGGGGACCGGGCCCACTCGGAAGGCGTGGGCTATAGCAGACAAAAATATGTGAATCGTGCGGAATTCTAGGTTTTTGGCCTTAAAACGCAAAAGAACGAGGAGAGGTCATGGCAGGCAGTGACTATGGTTCCTTAGATTGTATGTGATTGCCCGGAAATATTTTAGGCGATCCGGGTTCGGGGGGCCCGACCCACTCGGTAGGCGTGGGCTATAGCACACGAAAATATGGAATCGGGCGGAATCCTAGTTTGTTAGCCGTAAAAAGCAAAACAACAAGGAGATGTCATGGCGGGGCGGTGACCATGGTTCCTTAGATCGTATTTGATGGCCCAAAAAAATTTTAGCCGATCCGAATCCGGGGGGCCCGGCCCATTTGGAAGGCGTGGGCTATAGCACACATTAAAATATGGGAATCAGGCGGAATTCTAGTGTTTTGGCCATAAAATGCAAAACATGAGGAACGATTATGGTATAGCGGTAACTATGGTTCCTTAGGTCGTATTTCATGGATCGGAAAAGTTTTAGGCGATCGGGGTTCGGGGGCCCGCGCCCACTCGGAAGGCGTGGGCTATAGCACACTTAAATATGGGAATCAGGCGAAATTCTAGTTTTTTGGCCGGAAACGCAAACAATAAGGAACGGTCATGGCGGGGTGGTGACTATGGTTCCTTAGGTCATATTTTATGGCCCGAACAAATTTTAGGCTATCCGGTTCCAGGGGGCCCGAGCCCACTCGGAAGGCGTGGGCACGAAAATATGGGAATCCGACGAAATTCTAGTTTTTTGGCCGTAAAATGCAAAAAACGAGGGGAGGTCATGGCGAGGCAGTGACTATGGATCCTTAGGTCGTATTTCATGTCCTAGAAATATTTTAGGCGATCCGGGTCAGGGGGCCTGCCCACTGGGAAGGCGTGGGCTATTTCACACGAAAATATGGAAATTGGGCAGAATTCTAGTTTTTTGGCCGTAAAATGCAAAAAGAGAAGATCGGTCATGGAAAGGTAGTGACTGTGGTTCATAATGTCATATTTGATGGCCCGAAACAATGTTAGGTGCTCCGAATCTGGGGGGCCCGGACCACTCGTAAGGCGTGGGCTATAGCACACGAAATATGGGAATAGGGCGGAATTCTAGTTTTTTCGCCGTAAAACACAAAACAACGAGGAACGGTCATGGCGAGGAGGTGACTATGTTTCCTTAGGTCGTATTTGATGGCCCTAAAAAATTTTAGGCGATCCTGTTTCGGGGGTCCCGGGACCACTCGGAAGGAGTGGGCTTTGCACACAAAAAAATGGGAACGAGGCGAAATATTTGTTTTTTGGCGGTAAAATGCACAAATACGAGGAACGATCTTGGCGGGGTGGTGACTATGGTTCCTTTGGTCGTATTTGATGTCCCGGAAAACTTTTAGGCGATCCGGGTCCGGGGGGCCCGGGACCACTTGGAAGGCGTGGATAGCACGCGAAAAAATGGGAAACAGGCACAATTCTTGTCTTTTGGCTGTAAAATGCAAAAAACGAGGAACGGTCATGGCGGGGTGGTGACTATGGTTCCTTCGGTCGTATTTGGAGGCCCGAAAAAATTTTAGGTGATCCGGTTCCGAGGGGCCCAGGACCACTCGGAAGGCGTGGGCTATAGCACATGAAAGAATGGGAACCAGGTGAAATTCTTGTTTTTTTGCCATAAAATAAAAAAAACGAAGAACAGTCATGGCAGGGCTTTCAATATGGTTCCTTTGGTCGTATTTGATGGCCCGTAAAAACCTTTAGGTGATCGGGGTCCGGGGGGCCTGGACCCACTCGAAAGGCATGGCTATATCTTACGAAAATATGGGAATCTTGCGGAATTTTAGTGTTTTTGCCGTTAAACACAAAGAATCGAGAAGAGGTCATGGGGAAGCGGTGACTATAGTTCCTTAGGTCATATTTGAAGGCTTGGAAAAATTTTAGGCGATCCGGGTCCGGAGGGCCCTGGCTACTGGGAAGGCGTGGGCTATAGCACACGAAAATATGGGAATGGGGCGAAAGTCTAGTTTTTTGGCCGTAAACGCAAACTAAACGAGGAATGGTCATGGCGAGGTAGTGACTATGGTTCCTTTGGTCGTATTGGATGGCCCGAATAATTTTTAGGCGATTCGGGTCTGGGGGCCCGGGCCCACTTGGAAGGTGTGGGATAAAGCACACGAAAATATGGGAATCAGGCGAAATGCTAGTTTTTTGGCTGTAAAATGCAAAAAACAAAGAACGGTCATGGCAAGGGGTTGGCTATGGTTCCTTAGGTCATATTTGACAGCCCGAAAATATTTTAGGCAACCCGGTTCCGGGGGGGCCGGGACCACTTAGAAGGAATGGGCTGTAGCACACGAAAAAATGGGAATCAGGCAGAATTCTTGTTTTTTCGCCGTAAAATGCAATAAAACAAGGAACGGTCATTACGGGGTGGTGACTATTGTTCCTTAGGTCATAGTTGATGGCCCGAAAATTTTTTAGGCGATCGGGGTCAGGTGGGCCTGGGCCCACTCGGAAGGCATGGGCTATAGAACAAGAAAATATGGGAATCGGGCGAAGATCTAGTTTGTTGGCCGTAAAACGCAAAAACAAAACGAGGAGAGGTCATGGAGAGGTGGTGACTATGGTTCTTTAGGTAGTATTTGAGGCCCCAGACAAATTTTAGGCGATCCGGGGGGTCCGGCCCACTGGGAAAGCGTGGGCTATAGCACACGAAAATATGGGAATCGGGCGGAATTCTAGTTTTTTTGCAGTAAAACACAAAAACAATGAGGAAAGGTCATGGTGAGGCGGTTACTATGTCATTAGGTCGTATTTGATGGAACGAAAAGAATTTAGGCGATCCGAGTCTAGGGCAACACTCGGAAGACGTTGGATATTGCACACGAAAATATGGAAATCGGGCAGAATTCTAATTGTTTGGGCGTAAAATGCAAATATTGAGGAACAATCATGGCAGGGTAGTGTCTATGGTTCCTTAGGACGTATTTGATGGCCTGAATTTTTTAGACGATCCAGGTCCTGGGGGACTGGGCCCACTCGTAAGGCGTGGGCTAAAGCATACAAAAAAATGGGAAACGGGCGGAATTCTAGTGGTTTGGCCGTAAAACGCAAAACAAGCGACGAACGGTCATGGATGGATGGTGACTATGGTTCCTTAGGTCATATTTGATGGCCCAAAAAATTTTAGGCGATCCGGGCCCACTCGCAAGGCGTGGGCTATAGCACATGAAAATATGGAAATCCGACGGAATTCTACGTTTTGGTCGTAAAACGCAAAACAACAAGGAATGGTCATGGCGAGGCAGTGACTATGTTTCCTTAGGTCTTATTTAGTGGACCAAAAAAATTTTAGCCGATCCAAGTCCGGGGGGCCCGGGACCACTCGGAAGGCGTGGGCTATATAGCACACGAAAAAATGGGAAACATGCGGAATTCTTATTTTTTGGCTGTAAAATGCAAAACCACGAGGAACAGTCATGGCGGGGCGGTGACTATGGTTCCTTAGGACGTATTTGATGGCCCAAAAAATTTTTAGGCTATCCAGTTCCGGGAGACGGGACCACTCGGAAGCGTGGGCTATAGCACACGAAAAAATGGGAACCATGCGAAATTCTTGTTTTTTGGCCGTAAAATGCAAAACAATGAGGAACGGTCATGGAGGGGCGGTGACTATGGTTCCTTAGGTTGTATTTTATGGCTCGGAAAAATTTTAGACAATTCGGTTCACGGGACCACTTAGAAGGCGGGGGCTATAGCACACCAAAAAATGGGAATCGTGCGAAAATCTTATTTTTTGGCCGTAAAATGCAAACAAACGAGGAACGATCATGGAGGGGCTGTGAATATGGTTCTTATGTCATATTTGATGGCCCAGAAAATTTTTAGGCGATCGGGGTCCGAGGGCCCGGGCCCACTCGGAAGGCGTGGGCTATAGCATATGAAAATATGGGAATTGTGCAGAATTCTATTTCTTTGACCGTAAAATGCAAATGTATGAGAAGAGGTCATGGGGGGCAGTGACTATGATTCCTTAGGTCGTATTTGATGGCTCGAAAAAATTTTAGGCGATCCGGGTCCGGCGGGGCCCTGCCCACTGGGAAGGCGTGGGCTATAGCACACGAAAATATGGGAATGAGGCGGAATTCTAGTTTTTGGCCGTGAAACACAAAAAACCGAGGAACGGTCATGGCGAGGCGGTGACTATGGTTTCTTAGGTCATATTTGATGGCCTGGAAAAATTTTAGGCGATCGGGGTCTGGGGGTCCGGGCCCACTCGAAAGGCGTGGGCTATTAGCATACTAAAATATGGGAATCAGGCAGAATTCTAGTTTTTTTTGCCGTAAAATGCAGAAGAAAGAGGAACGGTCGTTGCGGGGCAGTGACTATGGTTCCATAGGTCGTATAGGATGGCCTAAAAATATTTTGGGCGACTCGGTTCCGGTGGGGCCGGGACCACTCAGAAGGCGTGGGCTATTAGCACACGCAAATATGGGAATCGGGCGAAATTCTAGTTTGTTGGCTGTAAAACGCAAAAACAATGAGGAGATGTCATGGAGGGGTGGTGACTATTGTTCCTTAGGTAGTATTTGATGGCCTAGAAAATTTTTAGGCGATCCCGGTTCGGGGGGGCCACTGGGAAGGCATGCGCTATAGCATACGGAAATATGGGAATCAAGCGGAATTCTAGTTGTTTTGCCGTAAAACGCAAAAGAATGACGAACGGTCATGGAAGGGCAATGACTATGGTTCCTTAGGTAGTATTTGATGGCCCGAAAATATTTTAGGTGATCCGGGTCCGACGGCCCCTGCCCACTGGGAAGGCGTGGGCTATAGCACACGAAAATATGGGAATCAGGCGAAATTCTAGTTTTTTTGCCGTAAAACGCAAAAACAATGAGGAATGGTCATGGTGAGGTGGTGACTATGGTTCTTTAGGTCGTATTTGATGGAACGAAAAGAATTTAGGCGATCCGAGTCTAGGGCACCCGACCCAATCGGAAGGCGTTGGATATTGCACACGAAAATATGGGAATCGGGCAGAATTCTAATTGTTTGGGCGTAAAATGCAAATAATGAGGAACAATCATGGCAGGGTAGTGTCTATGGTTCCTTAGGACGTATTTGATGGCCTGAAAATTTTTTAGACGATCCAGGTCCTGAGGGACTGGGCCCACTCGTAAGGCGTGGGCTAAAGCATACAAAACAATGGGAACCGGGCGGAATTATAGTTTTTTGGCCGTAAAACGCAAAACAAGCGACGAACGGTCATGGCTGGACGGTGATTATGGTTCCTTAGGTCGTATTTGGTGGCCCTGAAAAATTTTAGGCGATCCGAGTCCGGGGGGCCCGGGACGACTCGGAAGGCGCGGGCTATAGCATACGAAAAAATGGGAAACATACGGAATTCTTGTTGTTTGGCTGTAATATGCAAAAAAACGAGGAATGGTCATTGCGGGGTGGTGATTATGGTTCCTTAGGTCGTATTTGATGGCCCATAAAAATCTTTAGGTGATCGGGGTCCGGGGGGCCTGGACCCACTCGGAAGGCATGGCTATATCTTACGAAAATATGGGAATCTTGCGAAATTTTAGTGTTTTTGCCGTTAAACGCAAAAAATCGAGAAGAGGTCATGGCGAAGCGGTGACTATAGTTCTTTAGGTCATATTTGAAGGCTCAGAAAAATTTTAGGCGATCCGGGTCCGAAGGGCCCTGGCTATTGGGAAGGCGTGGGTTATTGCACACGAAAATATGGGAATGGGGCGAAAGTCTAGTTTTTTGGCCGTAAACGCAATCTAAACGAGGAACGGTCATGGCGAGGTAGTGACTATGGTTCCTTTGGTCGTATTGGATGGCCCGGATAATTTTTAGGCGATTCGGGTCTGGGGGGCCCGGGCCCACTTGGAAGGTGTGGGATAAAGCACATGAAAATATGGGAATCAGGCGAAATTCTAGTTTTTTGGCAGTAAAATGCAAAAAAACGAAGAACGGTCATGGAGGGGGGTTGGCTATGGTTCCTTAGGTCATATTTGATAGCCCGAAAATATTTTAGGCAACCCGGTTCCGGGGGGGGCCGGGACCACTTAGAAGGCATGGGCTATAGCACACGCAAAAATGGGAAACGGGAAGAATTCTTGTTTTTTCGCCGTAAAATGCAATAAAACGAGGAACGGTCATTGAGGGGTGGTGACTATTGTTCCTTAGGTCGTATTTGATGGCCCGGAAAATTTTTTAGGCGATCAGGGTCAGGTGGGCCTGGGCCCACTCGGAAGGCATGGGCTATAGCACACGCAAATATGGGAATCGGGCGAAGATCTAGTTTGTTGGCCGTAAAACACAAAACAAACGAGGAGAGGTCATGGAGAGGTGGTGACTATGGTTCTTTAGGTAGTATTTGAGGGCCCGGACAAATTTTAGGCGATCCGGGGGGCCCGGCCCACTGGGAAAGCGTGGGCTATTGCACACGAAAATATGGGAATCGGGCGGAATTCTAGTTTTTTTGCCGTAAAACACAAAAACAATGAGGAACAGTCATGGTGAGACAGTGACTATGGTTCATTAGGTCGTATTTGATGGAACAAAAAGAATTTAGGCGATCCGAGTCTAGGGCACCCGACCCAATCGGAAGGCGTTGGATATTGCACACGAAAATATGGGAATCGGGCAGAATTCTAATTGTTTGGGCGTAAAATGCAAATAATGAGGAACAATCATGGCAGGGTAGTGTCTATGGTTCCTTAGGACGTATTTGATGGCCTGAAAATTTTTTAGACGATCCAGGTCCTGGGGGACTGGGCCCACTCGTAAGGCGTGGGTTAAAGCATACAAAAAAATGGGAACCGGGCGGAATTCTAGTTTTTTGGCCGTAAAACGCAAAACAAGCGACGAACGGTCATGGCTGGACGGTGATTATGGTTCCTTAGGTCGTATTTGATGGCCCAAAAAATTTTAGGCAATCCGGGCCCACTCGCAAGACGTGGGCTATAGCACATGAAAATATGGAAATCAGGCGGAATTCTACGTTTTGGTCGTAAAACGCAAAACAACGAGGAACGGTCATGGCGGGGCAGTGACTATGTTTCCTTAGGTCTTATTTGGTGGACCTAAAAAATTTTAGCCGATCCAAGTCCGGGGGGCCCGGGACCACGCGGAAGGCATGGGCTATATAGCACACGAAAAAGTGGGAAACATGCAGAATTCTTGTTTTTTGGCTGTAAAATGCAAAACCACAAGGAACAGTCATGGCGGGGCGGTGACTATGGTTCCTTAGGTCGTATTTGATGGCCCAAATAAGTTTTAGGCTATCCGGTTCCGGGGGGCCGGGACCACTCGGAAGCGTGGGCTAAAGCACATGAAAAAATGGGAACCATGCGAAATTCTTGTTGTTTGGCCGTAAAATGGAAAACAATGAGGAACGGTCATGAAGGGGAGGTGACTATGGTTCCTTAGGTCATATTTGATGGCTCCGAAAAATTTTAGGCAATCCAGTTCCCGGGACCACTCAGAAGGCGGGGGCTATAGAACACAAAAAAATGGGAATCGTGCGAAAATCTTATTTTTTGGCCGTAAAATGCAAAGAAACAAGGAACGATCATGGCGGGGCTGTGAATATGGTTCTTATGTCGTATTTGATGGCTCGAAAAAATTTTAGGCGATCCGGGCCCGGGGGGCCCTGCCCACTGGGAAGGCGTGGGCTATAGCACACGAAAATATGGGAATGAGGCGGAATTCTAGTTTTTGGCCGTGAAACACAAAAAAACGAGGAACGGTCATGGCGAGGCGGTGACTATGGTTTATTAGGTCATATTTGATGGTCCGGAAAATTTTAGGCGATCCGGGCCCGGGGGGCCCTGCCCACTGGGAAGGCGTGGGCTATAGCACACGAAAATATGGGAATGAGGCGGAATTCTAGTTTTTGGCCGTGAAACACAAAAAAACGAGGAACGGTCATGGCGAGGCGGTGACTATGGTTTATTAGGTCATATTTGATGGTCCGGAAAATTTTAGGCGATCGGGGTCCGGGGGTCCGGGCCCACTCGGAAGGTGTGGGCTATTAGCATGCTAAAATATGGGAATCAGGCAGAATTCTAGTTTGTTTTTGCCGTAAAATGCAGAAGAAAGAGGAACGGTCATTGCGGGGCAGTGACTATGGTTCCTTAGGTCGTATTGGATGGCCCAAAAATATTTTGGGCGACACGGTTCCGGGGGGGCCGGGACCACTCAGAAGGCGTGGGCTATTAGCACACGAAAATATGAGAATCGGGCGAAATTCTAATTTGTTGACCGTAAAACGCAAAAAAACGAGGAGATGCCATGGCGGGGTGGTGACTATTGTTCCTTAGGTCGTATTTGATGGCCCAGAAAAATTTTAGGCGATCCGGGTTCGGGGGGGACCACTGGGAAGGCGTGCGCTATAGCACACGGAAATATGGGAATCGAGCGGAATTCTAGTTGTTTTGCCGTAAAACGCAAAAGAATGAGGAACGGTCATAGAAGGGCGATGACTATGGTTCCTTAGGTAGTATTTGATGGCCCGAAAATTTCTTCGGTGATCCGGGTCCGACGGCCTCTGCCGACTGGGAAGGCGTGGGCTATAGCACACGAAAATATGGGAATCAGGCGGAATTCTAGTTTTTTTGCCGTAAAACGCAAAAACAACGTGGAACGGTCATGGTGAGGTGGTGACTATGGTTCTTTAGGTCGTATTTGATGGACCGAAAAGAATTTAGGCGATCCGAGTCTGGGGCCCCCGGCCCACTCGGAAGGCGTGGGATATAGTACACGAAAATATGGGAATCAGGTAGAATTCTAAGTTTTTTGCCGTAAAATGCAAATAATGAGGAACAATCATGGCAGGGCTGTGTATATGGTTCCTTAGGACGATTTGATGGCCTGAAAGTTTTTTAGATGATCCAGGTCCTAGGAACCTGGGCCCACTTGTAAGGCGTGGGCTAAAACACATGAAAAAATGGGAATCGGGCGGATATCTAGTTTTTTGGCCGTAAAACACAAAACAAGCGAGGAACGGTCATGGCTGGATGGTAACTATGGTTCCTTAGGTCGTATTTGATGGCCCGGAAAATTTTAGTTGATCCGGGTCCGGGGGCCCGGGTCCACTCGCAAGGCGTGGGTTATCACAAAAATATGGAAATCAGGCAGAATTCTACGTTTTGGTCGTAAAATGCAAAATAAAGAGGAACGGTCATGGCGGGGCGGTGACTTTGTTTTCTTAGGTCGTATTTTGTGGCCCTGAAAAATTTTAGGCGATCCGAGTCCGGGGGGCCCGGGACGACTCGGAAGGCGCGGGCTATAGCATACGAAAAAATGGGAAACATACGGAATTCTTGTTGTTTGGCTGTAATATGCAAAAAAACGAGGAATGGTCATTGCGGGGTGGTGATTATGGTTCCTTAGGTCGTATTTGATGGCCCATAAAAATCTTTAGGTGATCGGGGTCCGGGGGGCCTGGACCCACTCGGAAGGCATGGCTATATCTTACGAAAATATGGGAATCTTGCGAAATTTTAGTGTTTTTGCCGTTAAACGCAAAAAATCGAGAAGAGGTCATGGCGAAGCGGTGACTATAGTTCTTTAGGTCATATTTGAAGGCTCAGAAAAATTTTAGGCGATCCGGGTCCGAAGGGCCCTGGCTATTGGGAAGGCGTGGGTTATTGCACACGAAAATATGGGAATGGGGCGAAAGTCTAGTTTTTTGGCCGTAAACGCAATCTAAACGAGGAACGGTCATGGCGAGGTAGTGACTATGGTTCCTTTGGTCGTATTGGATGGCCCGGATAATTTTTAGGCGATTCGGGTCTGGGGGGCCCGGGCCCACTTGGAAGGTGTGGGATAAAGCACATGAAAATATGGGAATCAGGCGAAATTCTAGTTTTTTGGCAGTAAAATGCAAAAAAACGAAGAACGGTCATGGAGGGGGGTTGGCTATGGTTCCTTAGGTCATATTTGATAGCCCGAAAATATTTTAGGCAACCCGGTTCCGGGGGGGGCCGGGACCACTTAGAAGGCATGGGCTATAGCACACGCAAAAATGGGAAACGGGAAGAATTCTTGTTTTTTCGCCGTAAAATGCAATAAAACGAGGAACGGTCATTGAGGGGTGGTGACTATTGTTCCTTAGGTCGTATTTGATGGCCCGGAAAATTTTTTAGGCGATCAGGGTCAGGTGGGCCTGGGCCCACTCGGAAGGCATGGGCTATAGCACACGCAAATATGGGAATCGGGCGAAGATCTAGTTTGTTGGCCGTAAAACACAAAACAAACGAGGAGAGGTCATGGAGAGGTGGTGACTATGGTTCTTTAGGTAGTATTTGAGGGCCCGGACAAATTTTAGGCGATCCGGGGGGCCCGGCCCACTGGGAAAGCGTGGGCTATTGCACACGAAAATATGGGAATCGGGCGGAATTCTAGTTTTTTTGCCGTAAAACACAAAAACAATGAGGAACAGTCATGGTGAGACAGTGACTATGGTTCATTAGGTCGTATTTGATGGAACAAAAAGAATTTAGGCGATCCGAGTCTAGGGCACCCGACCCAATCGGAAGGCGTTGGATATTGCACACGAAAATATGGGAATCGGGCAGAATTCTAATTGTTTGGGCGTAAAATGCAAATAATGAGGAACAATCATGGCAGGGTAGTGTCTATGGTTCCTTAGGACGTATTTGATGGCCTGAAAATTTTTTAGACGATCCAGGTCCTGAGGGACTGGGCCCACTCGTAAGGCGTGGGCTAAAGCATACAAAACAATGGGAACCGGGCGGAATTATAGTTTTTTGGCCGTAAAACGCAAAACAAGCGACGAACGGTCATGGCTGGACGGTGATTATGGTTCCTTAGGTTGTATTTGATGGCCCGAAAAATTTTAGGCGATCCGGGCCCACTCGCAAGGCGTGGGCTATAGCACATGAAAATATGGAAATCAGGCGGAATTCTACATTTTGGTCGTAAAACGCAAAACAACGAGGAACGGTCATGGCGGGGCAGTGACTATGTTTCCTTAGGTCTTATTTGGTGGACCTGAAAAATTTTAGCCGATCCAAGTCCGGGGGGCCCGGGACCACGCGGAAGGCGTGGGCTATATAGCACACGAAAAAGTGGGAAACATGCGGAATTCTTGTTTTTTGGCTGTAAAATGCAAAACCACGAGGAACAGTCATGGCGGGGCGGTGACTATGGTTCCTTAGGTCGTATTTGATGGCCCAAAAAATTTTTAGGCTATCCGGTTCCGGGGGAACGGGACCACTCGGAAGCGTGGGCTAAAGCACACGAAAAAATGGGAACCATGCGAAATTCTTATTTTTTGGCCGTAAAATGCAAAACAATGAGGAACGGTCATGGAGGGGCGGTGACTATGGTACCTTAGGTTGTATTTGATGGCTCGGAAAATTTTTAGGCAATCCAGTTCCCGGGACCACTCAGAAGGCGGGGGCTATAGAACACAAAAAAATGGGAATCGTGCGAAAATCTTATTTTTTGGCCGTAAAATGCAAAAAAACAAGGAACGATCATGGCGAGGCTATGAATATGGTTCTTATGTCGTATTTGATGGCTCGAAAAAATTTTAGGCGATCCGGGTCCGGGGGCCCTGCCCACTGGGAAGGCATGGGCTATAGCACACGAAAATATGGGAATGAGGCGGAATTCTAGTTTTTGGCCGTGAAACACAAAAAAATGAGGAACGTTCATGGCGAGGTGGTGACTATGGTTTCTTAGGTCATATTTGATGGCCCGGAAAAATTTTAGGCGATCGGGGTCCGGGGGTCCGGGCCCACTCGGAAGGCGTGGGCTATTAGCATACTAAAATATGGGAATCAGGCAGAATTCTAGTTTTTTTTGCCGTAAAATGTAGAAGAAAGAGGAATGGTCATTGCGGGGCAGTGACTATGGTTCCTTAAGTCGTATTGGATGGCCCAAAAATATTTTGGGCGCCACGGTTCCGGGGGGGCCGGGACCACTCAGAAGGCGTGGGCTATTAGCACACGAAAATATGGGAATCGGGCGAAATTCTAGTTTGTTGACCGTAAAACGCAAAAACAACGAGGAGATGTCATGGCGGGGCGGTGACTATTGTTCCTTGGGTCGTATTTGATGGCCCAGAAAATTTTTAGGCGATCCGGGTTCGGGGGGAGGGGGGGCACTGGGAAGGCGTGCGCTATAGCACACGGAAATATGAGAATCGAGCGGAATTCTAGTTGTTTTGCCGTAAAACGCAAAAGAATGAGGAACGGTCATGGAAGGGCGATGACTATGGTTCCTTAGGTAGTATTTGATGGCCTGAAAATATTTTAGGTGATCCGGGTCCGACGGCCTTTGCCCACTGGGAAGGCGTGGGCTATAGCACACGAAAATATGGGAATCAGGCGGAATTCTAGTTTTTTTGCCGTAAAACGCAAAAACAACGAGGAACGGTCATGGTGAGGTGGTGACTATGGTTCTTTAGGTCGTATTTGATAGACCGAAAAGAATTTAGGCGATACGAGTCTGGGGCCCCCAGCCCACTCGGAAGGCGTGGGACATAGTACACGAAAATATGGGAATCAGGCGGAATTCTAGTTTTTTTGCCGTAAAACGCAAAAACAACGAGGAACGGTCATGGTGAGGTGGTGACTATGGTTCTTTAGGTCGTATTTGATAGACCGAAAAGAATTTAGGCGATACGAGTCTGGGGCCCCCAGCCCACTCGGAAGGCGTGGGACATAGTACACGAAAATATGGGAATCAGGTAGAATTCTAATTTTTTTGCCGTAAAATGCAAATAATGAGGAACAATCATGGCAGGGCTGTGTATATGGTTCCTTAGGACGATTTGATGGCCTGAAAGTTTTTTAAATGATCCAGGTCCTGGGGGCCTGGGCCCACTTGTAAGGCGTGGGCTAAAACACATGAAAAAATGGGAATCGGGCTGATATCTAGTTTTTTGGCCGTAAAACACAAAACAAGCGAGGAACGGTCATGGATGGATGGTGACTATCGTTCCTTAGGTCGTATTTGATGGACCGGAAAATTTTAGGCGATCCGGGTCCGGGGGGCCCGGGTCCACTCGCAAGGCGTGGGTTATAATACACGAAAATATGGAAATCAGGCAGAATTTTACGTTTTGGTCGTAAAACGCAAAATAACGAGGAACGGTCATGGCGGGGCGGTGACTTTGTTTTCTTAGGTCGTATTTGGTGGCCCTGAAAAATTTTAGGCGATCCGAGTCCGGGGGGCCCGGGACGACTCGGAAGGCGCGGGCTATAGCATACGAAAAAATGGGAAACATACGGAATTCTTGTTGTTTGGCTGTAATATGCAAAAAAACGAGGAATGGTCATTGCGGGGTGGTGATTATGGTTCCTTAGGTCGTATTTGATGGCCCGTAAAAATATTTAGGTGATCGGGGTCCGGGGGGCCCGGGACCACTCGGAAGCATACGCTAAAGCACACGAAAAAATGGGAACCAGGCGAAATTCTTATTTTTTGGCCGTAAAATGCAAACAAACGAGGAACGGTCATGGCGGGGCGGTGACTATGGTTCCTTAGGTTNTCTTAGGTCGTATTTGGTGGCCCTGAAAAATTTTAGGCGATCCGAGTCCGGGGGGCCCGGGACGACTCGGAAGGCGCGG
>AWOL01S0099744.1:8079-34858 GCA_000715115.1 Nicotiana otophora
GGGGAGGGTAGTGTGTACGCAGACCTTACCCCTACCCTGGGGTAGAGAGGCTGTTTCCAATAGACCTTCGGCATCCTTCCCTCCAAGAACTCCACACCTTGCTCTTGGGGTGACTCGAACTCACAACCTCTTGGTTGGAAGTGAAGGGTGCTTACCATCAGAACAACCCACCTTGTCAAATATGAAACCAATTATTCAGCTTGATAGTGGTACTAACACCTTTGACTGGTGATTAAGTTTTGGATGTGAGAAATAAGACCTCAGGCTAATGATTAAGCTTGGGATGCACAACCAAGAAATATCAACTTCTACTTAAACACAAAAACAGAGAAGATATAGAGATAAAGAAAGAAAGAAGGGGTTACTTACAGAACCTCCAATTTTAGAATGACATTTTTCAAACTCTTTACTGTATCACCACCCTCCGCCCCTCCTCCCCCCCTCAAAAAAAAAAAAAAAAAAATACAGACACACACACACACACGCATATAAATAAATGCTGAATTCATAAAAAAGTCTACCTTTCTGATTAAGAACAGAAAGTCCTCTGTCAAAAGCTTCCCCCTTTTGGTTGCAATATCTTGAGCTTTGTGCACCTATACAAGTTGTGAAACTTAAAAGATAGGACCAAATGCATGTTTCTTCTAAAAATAAATAATAGTCAAAAAATGCTGGGCGTAATACACAGCAGGAGAATATGTTGTCAGAAATTCTTGGTAAGAACAGAATTGGGTAGAAATCAGTTCATCTCACCATATCAGTGACATAATCAACAACGATGTCCTCCACAAGTGCCACAGTTTCTGGAAGCGGCTGATAGTACAGCAGTAGAAGCTCAGTAAATCAGAGCATAAAATAATACCAAATCACAGAAGATCACAACAAGATTAACTTTGAGACACAACATTTAGATATACAAGGCAATCAACTATCATGCTTTCCAAATTCATTTGAAGTCCAGTATCAATTGACTACAGTAAAAACACTAAACTTGATGATCTGTATTAATGGTGGAGACAAGACAATAGCACAGTACAAGCGTGCTCAAATCACTTATGGAGCAGGTACAGGAAAATCTGGTAAACCAGAAAGGAGTGTGCTACAGCAAAATAGATTATCCTTTATGGAGAGAAAACTAGACGAATATGGTACAAAAATTGACTCCTGATTCAGTTCTTTCTTAAGTATCTGCACAAGTACTCCAAAGTTCCTCTGAAAGTTATTGCTAGAGTTTAGACAAAAGCTTAGTTATGTTACCAAAAGAAAGATCAAACTGTTTCCTGTAGCCAGCGCAAGTTGTTGTAAGAACATTGTTAAGCAGAAACCAAAACGCCATACTCAATATGTACCAACAAAATTTCTAGTATTAATGTGCACACAAACAAAGAACTTGGCAATAGCAGCATGGCATATTCTACTCAATTTCCCCACAAACAAAAGAACTAGTGAATATAAACATCACCAAACATACACAAGGGGAAAACAATAAAAGATGGAACATAAAAGTGAAAAGGCATCTTACATTACTATCATCTCCAAACCCATACATCATGTGTTGCACTGTGCAATGAAACAGAAGAAACATTAATAAACAAAACTTGGATTCATTGATCTATGCACGCCTATGCGAACAGTCACTTACGGTCTTTCTGAAACATGCCACGTTTTCTTTTTAATGAACTTTCTGATGGTTGCGAAGCTCCTACTCTAGCTTTTGACGATGGCCCTATAGAAGAGTTGTTCATTTTCTATTTATTCCAACTTTCGCTTTTCAACCTGCAAAAGTATTCAATAACATCCTCATACCGCAAGCACCATCAAACAAATCAGATTATCAGTTAGATACACCAAGCAGACACCATGGGGAAACTAAAAGAGTTATAAGACTGAATGCATAAAGAATGTCCTATAAAACTTGTAAACGTTAACATCAACTTAACTGGTCATAAATTATGCAAAAATCCATTAGTTTTTCTTACTCTGGACAAAAGGGAGCTCATGGTATAGCCAAAACTTATCTAATTGAAGCAGACACAAAAGAAACAATATTTGCACGATAAACTGGCGGAAAACATTCTCCTTCTCTAACATGATTATCAAATCCAGGCCAAAGAAATTCCTAAAAACGATCAACGCCTAGAATATAAGGAAAAAAAACAAAGGCACATTTCGTATAACATAAGAAAAATTGCACTAATACCGCTTGTTTCCACAAATTTCGACCTTACAGTTAAGTTATTTTATGGCCAATCAACTGTGTAAAAATCTAACTTTTTTCCCTAGGAAACTGTTAGGGGAGACAAAATTTGAAGAAAAACCTGCAATTGTGTTGATTAGTCGATTCTACTGCAGAAGAAAGTGCGATAGAAAAGCGAATTTCAAATTGAAGCCTCCAACAATGATTAGGGCATCAGTCTGTGGATTTTATGCAGTTTAGTTCGGCAGTCCTTTAAAACAGGTACTGGCTTTAACGGGTTTCAAATCAATTGGGGCGGCCTAATCGGAATTACTGATTTATAAGTCGACTACAAAAGGAGCTGTATAAGTGGCGATTAGAAAATGCAACTTATAAGTCGCATTCATAATTACGATTCATAAGTCGCTATTCCTATAGCTCATGTGCTTTTTGGGTCGTACTTGTGAAATATTGCCTTTCCCAAAATACATTTTATAATCCGCATTCTAAATTACGATTTAAGTCACATTTTTCCTCGGAACCTCTGTTTTAAAAGGCGTTTCTGGGACGAGCCCCGGGGCGATGGTGTGGGGAGAAAGTCTCAAGAGGCGTACGCCCCGCAATTTGGGGCATTCAGGGCACGTTGTTTTAGTAAGGAGTAAGACCCAGAGACTTTTTCCAAATTAAAACAAAATTTGTTGAATTAGTCCTTCATATAATACCCAAATTCTCAAAAATCAGTTTGGTAATTACTCAAAAAGGTTTTAAAAGGAACTCAAAAGTATTAAATTTAAAAGTAAAGACTTTTTTTATTGATTTAAGCCCTAATTCATGGTTTTCCCAATTTTTTATCTTGTCCGCTAGTCTGCTAATATCTCCCAAAAGCAACGAATATTTAAATTTTTTTTACAAATACAAAGAGAACTACATTTTTCTTCATAGCAGCAAATTCAAAGTTCAAATTGCAGGTTAATCATCCTTTTTGTTCCTCCATATATAAAACTTTATTCTTTTAGATTCAAATGACTTCTGCTTGTAAGTAACGAATAATAGATTGTTTTGATTAGTTTTTTGTGGGGATGGAGTACACATATATATAGTTTTTTTCAATTGTTATGCAATTTTACATGTTTATAAATATTACCTGTCATTATATTATTTTATAAAATATTAAAAATTAAATACCTATGGGGCTTACGCCCCGCGCCTCGGGGCTTACTCCCCGCTGAGGCATATGTAAAACGCCCCGCCTTATGCCCACGACTTTTAAAACATTGCTCGGAACAAGCGGAAAGAATTTTTTACCTGCCTTTGTTTCGAAAGGAAGGTGAAAAAGTGCAATAATTTTTTTCCAAATTGTGAAGTTGTGTTTGTTTGATAATTTTCTAAAAAGTTACTTTATCAAAAGTTTAGTTTTTATTAAAAATACTTCTTTACATGATTTTTTTTCTTTCTTAATACACTTATTAGGTAATTACAAGTCAATCTGTATAATATAAATTAAGTGGTAAACTGAAAAAATGAATGACTAGTCTACTATCACATGCTAAACAATAGTTATATACTATAAAGAAAATCTTAACACTATTAACATATACTATATATATATAACTTATGATTACCTAATAAATAATATGATTGCGTAAATTTTTATAATGTATATGCATATAACTTAAATTCTTTAATTTGTCATAGAACAAGGACAAATAGATTTATGATACAAAAAATAATGAAAAGTGGATAACTAGTTTAATGGAAACTAAGGGACTGAAAATTGGAAAGACCATAGTAAATCAAACAGAGATACTAAAATTCATAAATTTATATTGTCTCGATAATAATAAATATATACATTAAGTTAAGTTAAATAAATGGATTTCTAGAAGATATAATACGTTAAATTAAATAAATGGACTTATAGAAGATAAAGTAAGGTTGCACAAAGTATTAGAACAACTCAGCATCTCTGTCCTTCCTTTAACTTTTTGCTGTTTGTTCATCTTGGGGTTGATTTTTCTTAGTTAACTTCTTGAAAATTAGGTAAAATAGATCTATAACAATGTTATCAAATTAAAATGGACCATCTGTCGTCCTTAGAACTATTCCTTCATTATGAAATATGCATCAACAATTTTAAGTTACCAAATTAACCTAACAAGTATGTGATATACTGCAACGCCAAAGTCTACGGTCATATCTGGTTGGTAAAAGATTCTTTTTATGTACTGCGGCTCCAAATTACCATAGAAGCTACAAGGCGCCAAAGACAAGCTACTGGAAATTTAATTCCAGTAATCTCAATGCTATGGCTTAAAAAATAGGTGAAAAGGAAATATAAAGGTAGCCGTGATCAAGAGTTCTTTTATTTTCAGGTAACCTTTAGGCTTTAGTCCAAGGATAGAAGCACAAATAAGTGCACTTCTTTAACAGATTTAAATTAAAACCAGATAAAACTTCAAACATCACCTACATTTTGGATTCCCCATTAATTAATTTCTTCCATCTTTCCTTAGACAACAGCTTAAGATAAAAAGAAGAAAACTGTGATTATGGCTGTAAAAGGGATCTAACTTTATGTTTCCTTTTCACTTTGTTTTAGAAAAAAAGAAAACCATCATCAGAAAATTGTACGTAGATAGAACCAAATATCTTTCCTTTTTAGTTCGACCGTTCATTTCGAAATTGAGGCCACATAAATATACAAACACATGTAAATGCATTCTTTTAAAAAAAAAAAACAAATATTAGCATTTCTTGTTCTGAAAGCTCCAGCGACACACATAGGTCGACGTCTTTGTTCTAGTACCTCAAAAGCCAAAAAGAAAAAGTGCCACATTCAGTACTTTATCCAAATGTGAAATGAAATTCCAGTATCACCCAAATTATACAGCAATGGCTTGGGCTGATCCTAAATATAGCCACCAGTTGCATAGATTTCGACATCATACCAAAAAATGGGTTTCAGGGGACAAAAAATAGCCACAAGGCTTTGGTCAACAGAAAAGGTAATACAATGTGATATGTATAGTACTCGCACATTGCAACTTTAAATCATGACTGGTATTTACGTGGAGAGGGTAAAGGGACACGTTCATTATCCACAGGGTTCTGAAACTAGAAACCATGGATTTCTCAGTTATCAAACAACAACACTACATCTTGTCACACCTCCTTTTTCCCGAAGAATAGGGAGTTTTTCAAATCAAAGTGACATTATCCGAAATGGGATTATTTATTTAATTAGAGTCGCCACTTGGAATAATTATATGGTGTCCCAAGTCACCGGTTTATTTTAAATCCCAAATCGAGGAAATTTGACTTTGTTTTAAAGTCCGCAAAAACCAGAAGACCGGGTAAGGAATTCCGTTAACCCGAGAGAAGGTGTTAGGCATTCCCGGGTTCCGTGGTTTTAGCACGGTCACTTTAATCGTACGTGGCTTAATTAATTTGTTTAATTACGTGTTTTAAAACCTGTGTGTTATTTACCTTTTACCGCTTTTAATTATGGTGTTTATGGATTTATCTTTGAAACGGATCACGTGTGCGTAAATCAGTTTTATTGGGGGCGCTAAATCATGTCACGCGTACATGTACACAATTAATCACGCTTTATTAATTATTAAGATTGTTTCGCTCAAAGTTGCACGAACGCATACTTTGATCTTAATTTTGGAACCCGTAATTATGTCACGCGAACGTATACATAATCACGATAATTTGATTAATTAAAAAAAAGCCTGCCTAAAGCATTCTAACACATTCATGGATTATTTTTTTCTAATTTGAAATTATTGTGAGGCTATGACTTATGGATCAAATATTATTGTGGAGAAAGATGTATGATTGTTGATAATTTTGACAACGTGCTAACTTGTGTATTTGGTTGACTGCATGCTAGCGTTCGATACTTATCTGTTAGGATGAAAGGAGCATGGTCCAACTCACTCATGTCAGGCCAAATAAATGGCCAGATTACCTCCAGATTTCAACTAAACTCCACGGCCCATTAATAATCAAACTTAACCCATTCCAATTAGCTCTATCCAACCCCCACAATCCAGTGACGTTACAATCAGCTTATACCCCACAACCTTTTAATTTCTAACAAGCAAACACATGGCCCATTATTACTAATCCCCTCATTATTCAATTAATCTTTGCAATTTCCATGATTAACGCGAAGATGCAGTAACAAACATGAGACAACACCAAGCGAAAATGACGAACCAAACATAAGGCACTCAGAAATAATGAAGCTAAACGCAGATGAAATACATAAAGCTAAAAGGAAAATATCTACAAGAAACTAAACAGAAAAACAAATCAAGCATTTAATTAAAGCGATACCAACTAATACCATTGAAACAGTAGATAGAGAAACAGACCTTTGTAAGTGCCTCAAACTAAACTTTACTTAACAGAAAACTTCCGAGCAAAGTTTGGTAAAGAAACGATGACTGTTCAGCTAGCAACGACCAAAGCCGGCAACAATTCTGGAGCCAAAAATGCTAACCGGTCTTCGACTAACAGAAGCGCAGCGGCCCCGGGACCTCGAATGCGACCTCCAAATCGCAATAGTGTTTTGTGGGTTGAGATGAAGCTATTTTGCTGCGTTTGTTTCAGCTGAGTATTGCAGTAGTTTCAGGTGTTTTAGAGAAGGTTTGTGGGTGCTAAAACACCTGAAACTAAGGTGAAGAAGAAGGAATTTTTGGGGCTGCTGCCGGCAAATTTTAAGACCTCTAGCTCTAAGGTTTCTTTGCCTTTTTCCCTCTGTTTTTCCAGTCTTTTTTCCCTTTTCCGTTCTCTGTTTTTTTTTTTCTTCTTTTTCGTGTGTGCGTGTGTTGAGGAAGAAGAGAAGGCTCCTAGGGTTCTTTGGGTGTGAGGGGAATTTTGTTCTTGAGAGAGTGAAAGAGGAGGAGGAGGAGGAGGCTAGGGTTTTGTCAAGGGAGGATCTGGGATGTTTTAATTAAGAAGGGGGATCCGGTTGGGCCATCCGGGTCGGGCAGGTGGGGTTTTGGGCCGTCGGAATTGGGCCAATTTGGAACAAGAAGCAAAAGACCTTGTTCTTCTTTTATTTGATCTTTCAAAAATAGCCACATTACTACTAATTGAATTTGTTTTGCCAAAACGACCTAATTAGCATTTTAACTAATTAATTAAACTAATTGATTAAAGCTAATGTATAATTTTTTTTGTGATTTTTATTTTACTCATCCTTTTAACCTATGATTAATTCCCAAATATAATTAATACACTATATTAAAGATAAAAAAAAATTTTGATGATTTATTATAATTTAAAATATTTCTAAATATGCATGAACAATGCAAATAAATGCAAAATAAATAAAATAAAAGTTCCTAAAATGCTATAAAATCAATTAAAAATATTTTAGACTATTTTTAGGAGTAAATTCCTATGTGGGGCAAAAATTAGGTGCTCACAATTGCCCGCCCCTCTTTGCTTGGAAACATGAAGAGTTTTCACGCAAAAACAAAGTGATCCATATGACTAATTTTTTACCATGCCATTATTCAAAGAGGAAGAAACAAAGAAAAGAAAAGAGAGTGCAACCGAGTCCTGGTTTTGGACAGCGTACATATCTCGGGTTATAAGGGAATCAGGTCGCGTGTAATTCAAAGAGAGTGGTGGAATGATGAGTTGCTGAGTCGAGTGAGGTTTCTTCGAGGCTCCAGTCCGTGGTCCTATTCATACAGCAAAATCAAAATCAAAATAAACTAAATAAGCCCATTTGCTATGAATTACAAGATTTATATCTATAAATCTTCTAAACCTTGATCTTGAGTCTTAACTGGTTCTTCATGTAGGCTTTGGTATGAATCTTGATTCTTGCTAGCTGAAGGTGCTAGTTCATTCTTCTACGATTTTTTTTAATTAAAACGGGAAGTGCAATGCTCGTGACTTTAGTCATGTCTTAAGTAGTCTACATCCTTTCAACCGTTTTGGATTCGTTTTTTTTTTATTCTGGATTGAGACTCCTTTTTGATCATCTTGAACCTCGTGCCTTGAGGAAAAAACTTGCTCATACACCAAAACGAACAAACAAACGAAATTGTTCTGCCCCAGTTTTCACTAGGAAAATTTCGTGAGTTATTTGTAACAAAACTCAATACTACTTCATTATGGAAAGCAATAAAGTCGGGATTGGTGTACCTTGAGAAAACAGAGACTAGGGAGTGGAGACCCTATGTCTAAAATGAAAGCAACTAGGGAGTGGAGACCCTATGTTGAAAAATCGACTAGGGAGTGAAGACCATATGTCTAAAATAAAATCAACTAGGGAGTGGAGACCCTATGTTGGAAAAGCGACTAGGGAGTGGAGACTCTATGTCTAAAATAAAATCAACTAGGGAGTGGAGACCCTATGTTGGAAAAGCGACTAGGGAGTGGAGACTCTATGTCTAAAATAAAATCAACTAGGGAGTGGAGACCCTATGTTGGAAAAGCGACTAGGGAGTGGAGACTCTATGTCTAAAATAAAATCAACTAGGGAGTGGAGACCCTATGTTGGAAAAGCGACTAGGGAGTGGAGACTCTATGTCTAAAATAAAATCAACTAGGGAGTGGAGACCCTATGTTGGAAAAGCGACTAGGGAGTGGAGACTCTATGTCTAAAATAAAATCAACTAGGGAGTGGAGACCCTATGTTGGAAAAGCGACTAGGGAGTGGAGACTCTATGTCTAAAATAAAATCAACTAGGGAGTGGAGACCCTATGTTGGAAAAGCGACTAGGGAGTGGAGACTCTATGTCTAAAATAAAATCAACTAGGGAGTGGAGACCCTATGTTGGAAAAGCGACTAGGGAGTGGAGACTCTATGTCTAAAATAAAATCAACTAGGGAGTGGAGACCCTATGTTGGAAAAGCGACTAGGGAGTGGAGACTCTATGTCTAAAATAAAATCAACTAGGGAGTGGAGACTCTATGTTAGAAAAACTACTTGGGAGTGGAGACCCTATGTCTAAAATAAAATCAACTAGGAACTGGAGACCCTATGTTGGAAAAGCGATTGCTAATTTTATTTTTTTATTTTAATATATTTTTAAAACCCCAACTTGAAACTACTCCCCAATTTGAATGGGTAATTTTTTTTTATTTTTTTATAGCCAATTATAATATATCTATATTTATTAATTCAAATAGAGTAACCAATTAATTCAAAATTTAAAATTCAAAAGATTTTTTAGTTAGAAAGGTAATTTATTTTGTCTTAAAACTCAACCTTGAAACAACTCCCAAATTTGATTCGGCAATTTTTTTTTTTAATTTCGTTTTTTATTTAAATAATTTTAAAACACCAACTTTGTTGGAGCTTTGTCCTAAATATCTATACGTGGCGTCTTATGGTTATACCACTTGGAATCATATAATTATCTACTTCTCTTTTTGTATATATATATATATATATATATACACACACACACACACACACACTACATTAGAAAGAAACTACTCTCCAATTTAAATTGGAAAATTTTTATTTCTTTATTTCCGTTTTTTTAATTTTAAAATAATTTTAAAACTCCAAATTGAAACCACATCCCAATTTGAATTGGCAAATTTTTATTTTCTTATTTTTGTTTTTTATTATAAAATAATTTTAAAACTCCAACTTAAAACTATTCCCCAACTTGAATAGGTAGGTTTTTTATTATTAATATTTTATTTTTTATTGTAGCTAATTTACGTTTTTCTTAATTTTCATTTTTAATATTAAAATAATTTAAAACTCCAACTTGAAACTACTCCCCAATTTGAACGAGTAGTTATTTTTTTATATTTTCGTTTTTTTAATATAGCTAATTATAAGATATCTTTATTTATTAATTCAAATAGAGTAACCAATTAATTTAAAATTTAAAATAGTTTTTTTAGTTAAAAAGGTAGTTTATTTTGTCTTAATTTGACAAGGTGGGTTGCTCTGATGGTAAGCACTCTCCACTTCCAACCAAGAGGTTGTGAGTTCGAGTCACCCCAAGAGGAAGGTGGGGAGTTCTTGGAGGGAAGGATGCCGAGGGTCATTTGGAAACAGCCTCTCTACCCCAGGGTAGGGGTAAGGTCTGCGTACACACTACCCTCCCCAGACCCCACTAGTGGGATTATACTGGGTTGTTGTTGTTGTTGTTGTATTTTGTCTTAATAATGACACTTGGCTTTTGTGGTTATGCCACTTTGTCTTAATAATGTGCTTTTGCTAGAAGTGGGCATAAAATCCGAAAAACTGAAAAATTGGACATTCTATGTATATTTACTATTTTCTATCTAGATAAATCTGTCATCTTTATTTCTTTCGGTAAATAAGAAAATAAAGGGAACAAATATTTTGTCAGATCTTAGATTTCTGTTAATAAATAAAATGTGTTTAGTGTTATGACTAAAAGTGCACCATTTTGTTAAAGTAAATGGACTATTAGTGCTCCATGTGGAAGAATATGTATGACTTTGAGTCTAAAGCCAAAAATAATGTATGTTTTTAGGCTTTTTTCAGTGTTATGACTAAAACTGCACCACTTTGTTGAAGTAAATATACTATTAGTGCTCCATGCGAAAAAGTATGTATGACTTTAGATCTAAAGGCAAAGATCATGTATGATTTTGAGCTTTTTCTTTTATAGGATTAGCAGGTCTAATAACAAATATAGCATGTTGGAAATATAGTAGCAATCATAGTTGTAAATTGTAACTTTTGTATCCACTAATTAAGGGATAAGTACCAAGTGAAAATTTACATCTTTTCTCTATCTTCTTTAAATAACGACTGAACAATTGTCTTTTAATTTCTTTCTCATCCATAATTCTCTATCATGTATGTTTCTCACCTTCTCTCTTTAGGGTTTCTCTTTATTCTGTCATCATATGTGAAAAAGTTTTTATAAATAATCTCTGCTTCATAATTGCTACCAAATCCAGGCTGTAAAAAAAGTGCCTTCAATAATTTTTTTTTTGCTATTCAAAAGTAAATCAAGTTGATAGACCAGGCTCCAAAGAACTTATTAACAAACTACATATATATCATTTTTATACCTAACATAAGTAAATGTTAACTAAGTTGAAGAGTACGTACATACCAATTTTATACCAAACAATAACAACAATAACAATAACCCAGTATAATCTCACTAGCGGGGTCTGGGGAGGATAGTGTATACGCAGATCTTACCCCTACCCTGGGGTAGAGAAGTTGTTTCCGATAGACCCTCGGCTCACTCGAACTCACAACCCCTTGGTTGGAAGTGGAGGGTGCTCACCACTAGAGCAACCCACTCTTGTGGTAAAATTTTATACCAAGCACAATTAAATAAATAGAATATACCACATATTTGAAGACAAAGTACATAAATTTTTTTTACCTAAACACAATCAAATAAATAAAATATACCATGTATTTTGAAGATAAAATACGCAAAACTTTTATACCGAAATATAATTAAATAAACAGAAGATACCATATATTTTAACTGTGTCTAGGCATAAAAATGGTATGTACATCCTCTTCAAAATACATGGCATATTTTTGTTTATTCAATTTGTTTAGGTATAAAAATGGTATGTACTTTATACTTGATTAAAATTTACTTGGTTACGTATACTACTTGGGTGTCGAGTTTGGGTGTGAAATGAAAGATATGGGAGTACATATGTACATATAATAGGAGGATATATATGTATAATATACTTAATACATATTGTACTATTTATTAAGAGGTCAATGTGGAAAAGAATATGGGAGAAATTAAAAATGATTTATGGGGGAGGGGAATGATGTATTTGCAATGAATATGATTAGGAGATTATGGGAGGAAATTAAAGGAGATAAAATTGAAGTCCTAATTTTTTGGAGAGATTTTTGGGATAGGAAATTGCGACATTCTTGGAGCATTAAAGGGATGCCAAGTTATTTTTAAGTTTCTACTAATTATGTAAATAATACACTGCCACAATTGAAATATACTCAATAGTGCTAGGATTTTGTATATATTCTTTTAAAATGTGATACTTATATGAAAGTTTCCCATTATATAAGTAAGCCTTCCTACTGCCAAGCCCAAGTTATCAATTCTCAGACCAATTCGAACTTGTTACTCCTAGCATCCTAGCAAGTAGACCGGCAAGATTAAGCACAACCTAACATAGGACCCTAAGTTTCAGAATTCCCTTTAGTCCAGCTATGCATTAGGTGGATCAACCTAGTAAACACATATTAAAGCTTATGATATGTATTTGTTTTTTCTTGTTTGGTTGCTAGTTAATCTTTCCTTATGCTGTTATTCATCATTTTGTAGTTACTTATCGTGTAATTTTTGTTTTTGTGAAATTTTTTATACTTGCAAAGGACCTAATCTTGGATCACTGTACAACAATTTGACCGAGACATAGTAAAAATATGTATCCCGTTTAGGCCTTCTATGTAACGTTTTAATTTCCCTTTATCATACGGATGCGGGAGCACAAAAACTATTAGCTAGAAAATAAGAATCCAAAATTATGCAATAAAAACAGTTTTGCTAGAATTATTAGCTAGAAATTCAGAATTACCTTATAAACAGTTTTGCCGAAAATTAGATCAGTTTAGTTTGGTTGGCTACCGAACCGTACCGAACCAAACAAGAAATACTGAACCGTACCAAATTACTTTGGTAAGGTATTTGATATACAAAGTTAAAATACCGAATACTGAAATAACGAACCGTAGTTCTTAAAAACTGTACCGAAGTACCGAACGCCCGCCTCTTCTTTTATTATATATAGATAGATACTAATGGTGATAGTAAGAGATGTTGAACTAGAGGTTGTCAAAACGAAAGAAAGCCATATAAATTACAATCTAACTACGATCTATTGTATAATGTATACCGCCACTATTTATAGAGCGAAGTTTTGTTAAAAGCAATTAGTATTTTTGAGAAAAATTTGATTGCTGAAGAAATCCTTCTTAACACTAAATTTTATACACTTTAGGTTGAGATCATTTATGAGCAATGTAGAAAGTTTTAATACGAGTGCAATAGAGCTCTTTACCTTTAGTCAACAAAAAGTTTAGCAACAGTCTAACACTATGGATGCTTAACATGCTTTTCGCGTTATAAGATATTCCATCTTCGTCAAATGTAGTTTATCCAAAGTTGGAATCACCAATGGATGACTGGATATTGATACACCTTCAACATAGTCAACCCTAAGAATTGAAATACTTAACTTTACGGATTTTGTAAAAATTACAAATCTTTATAGGTTCTTTGGCGTATTAAACAGATTTAAACCAATCTACTAACTTGAGTGTCATTCCGACTCAAACATTCAGTTTATGCAAATCTACAAAAAAAAAAAAAAAATAGTAGATAGATGACATGATCAACTGCCCTTGGATCGAATTCTTCAAGTATATGGGGGTGGATTCAATGCATCGAAAAAGCACTTACGAAACTGATTTCATCATTAAGGAGGATCTAATGAAGCAGGCATGAAAGTCCAATTAGTTAGTCTCCCTGTATGTTCTGATAAAAAATAACCAATGAACTGCACTCCGAGCAGAAGCAAGATATAAACTGAACGCATGTGGATGTTGAGAACTGGGAACAAAGAGGAAAAACATGTTCAAAGATAGGTAACTAGAACAAAGACTAGGTAGCTCTAGCCTCTAAGCACATATACAAGGTGACAATGTCATCTAATTGGGATGGAGAAAACTGTGACAGCAGTTATTTACTCTTCTGTTTTGGCAAATGAGGAGCAGATTGTATACTAGTCCCTAAGGTGCCCCAATCAATTTGGCTTTCTGAAGTAAGATCATAAATTTATATTCTCCCCGTCACTCAAGTGTAGCTAATTTCTCTTCGTCGACCTCAAAAGCCTTCCGAGCTTGTTTCAGCTCCTCATTCATGGACAATAATTCTGTACACCGGTTAAGTTTGGGCAAGTCCTGCACAATAAAACAGTATTCATCCAAAATTCAGACCTCAGAGCACATAAAAGTTGAACTAACATCATATCTAGCTCGCAGAGCAAATGCAAGCAATAGCATGACTGATCTTTCATAACGGCCTTCTAGATTCTCTTTTACAGCTACCGACATGCGTTCGCTCATATTAGAATTACAGCAAAAGAAGGGCAATAGAATGAGGAAAGTGGTATTAAACAAAGGAAATAATGCCAAGACAACCCCATAAACTCCCAGTTCGATTCTCCCCAATCCAAAATTGGAGTAATTGTTGTTTAGATAATCAATATAGTAACTATGAAGATGACTATTCTCAACTTCTTTAGTTGCAATAGAAGATGACTAGACCAAAAGAGTTTCAATTTAATCAGGTATAAACATACATAACATGACCAACGGGACCAATTTTGAATATTAATTCTATCATGTAAATATATAAGCTATACTATGATTATAATAAATATGAAACCAATTATTCAGCTTGATAGCGGTACTAACACTTTTGACTAGTGATTAAGTTTTGGATGTGACAAATAAGACCTCAGACTAGTGATTAAGCTTGGGATGCACAACTGTCACGACCCTCCGAAAGACGTCGTGACGGCACCTAGTCGCTACGACTAGGTAAGCCTATTAATATTGAAATAAACGAAAATAAAGAACATAAAGAAAACAACTAAGCATTCAAAACGTCTATATAAAGGTAAAATGCCGATTGGCATATACAAGTAAAACAAATTTGCCAACTATGCACAACACTTCCCAAAACCCGGAACCATGAGTCACAAGCTCTACGAAATTTATCTACAATCTGCTATACAAGGAGTCTACGAAGTACGGGAGGGAAAACAAAGTAAGAGATAGAGGGGGACTCCGAGGATCTGCGAACGCGGGCAGATATACCTTGAAGTCTCCAGTGACTGCTGCTGCTGACTAATACTAAGGCGGACGAGAGGTACCTGGATCTGCACACGAAAACATGTGCAGGAAGGGCGTGAGTACACCACAATGGTACCCAGTAAGTGTCAAGCCTAACCTCGGTCGAGTAGTGACGAGGTCAGGTCAGGGCCCTACCAATATAAATATATTGAAATAAGGCAGAAAGATATATATATATGTTACAGCAAAATAAATACGAAAATCTACAAGAATAGAAGTCAAAGAAAGCCCTCGGCTCAGAACACAGTAATAACAACAGGAGGATCTCCCGGAATACGTCCGTAGTCCCAAAGTAAATATGCAGTATATGGGGATCTCCCGAAATACGTCCGTAGTCCCAAAATAAATATGCAGTGTTGGGGGATCTCCCGAAATGCGTTCCGTAGTCCCAAAGTAAATATGCAACTCAACCAATAGACATAACAATTACAACAATGAAATCTACAGTTTTGGCTAAGTTCAAACCAAGGAAAAATAGAAGTTTCGCTAAACATGCTACACAGAGTTCAAATATACAGTCAAAACACGTAGGCATGCTTTCCTAATCTAGACGAGGTAATTACATATGCTAGTGTAGTTCAAAAAAGGAGAAACAGGTTATGATTTAGTGAAAAACGGAGGTTTGCAACAAATAGCTCGTGTACGGACTCGTCACCTCACGTACACAACGCTCATATATCAAACAATATCAAAATCCTAAGGGAAAATTCCCCCACACTAGGTTAGGCAAGCCACTTACCTCGGTTCAAGCTCAAATCAATCCGAAACCACGCTCTTGCCACGAGTATCCAACTCCGAATAGCCCAAATCTAATCAAATCAATTACATAACGTAAATATAGCTACAAGTAACTATTTTAGCTAATGAATTCGAAGCTAAGGCAAGAAAATAGGAAAACGCCCAAAAAGCCTCTCCGGGCCCACGACTCGGAATCGAGTAAAAGTTACCAATTAAGAACACCCATTCATTCACGAGATCACTCGTACAAAAATCACCCAAATCCGATGTCTAAACCCTACTCAAAACTCAGAAATTCGATTGGGGAACTTTTCTCCCTTTTCCCCAACTTTTCAATCCAAATCCAAAATTAAATGGAGAAAACGACTATAGATTAATGAAATACAACCAAAAATAAGTTAGGAATCGTTACCCCAAAGTTTTCTCTGAAAATCTCTCAGGAATCGCCTTCTCCCGAGCTCAAAAATCAAATTTGTGAATATGAACCTCAACCCTCGATTCTGCCCAGCGATTTCCGCACTTGCGGACCTACTGTCGCACATGCGACGCCGCACCCGTGGAAAATCCCTCGCAGGTGCGGATTGGGGCCGCACCTGCGCGTGCATGCCCGCGGAGCATTGTCCGCTCCTGCGGTCTTTCTCCGTGCCTGCGAATCCTTGGGCACATCTGCGGGCATCACATATGCGGAATTTCCTCGCACCTGCGACCCCTGGTCAAGCCTCCAACTTCCGCATCTATGCCTGGTCTTCCGCACGTGCGAGTCCGCACCTGCGGTCTCCCCTCCGCAGGTGCGAAATACCAGAACCAACAGAACTCAACAACTTTCCTAAGTCCAAAATTCATCCGTTGAGCATCCGAAACATACCCGAGGGCCGTGGGACCTCAACCAAGCATACCAACCAATCCTAAAATACCATACGAACTTAGTCGATCCTTCAAACCACATCGAACAATATCAAAAACACGAATTATGCACGGATTCAAGCCTAAAGAACTTTGAATTTTCCAAATTCTACAAACGACGTCGAAACATATTAAACCTCGTCCGAATGACTTCAAATTTTACACACAAGTCAAAAATGACACCACGAACCTACTCCCTCTTCCGAAATTCCATTCCGGGCTCGATATCAAAATTTTCACTGTCGACCAAAATCTTCGAAATTCCAACTTTCGCCAATTCAAGCCTAAATCTACTACGGACCTCCAAATCACATTCCGGACGCGCTTCTAAGTCCAAAATCACTTAACGGAGCTAACGGTACTCTCAAAATTCAAATCCGAGTTCGTTACACACAAGTCGATACCCGGTCGACCTTTCCAACTTAAGCTCCCAAATAAGAGACTAAATATCTCAATTCGTTTCAAAAACATAACACGAACCCTCCCGGCAACCCAAAATAGCAGAATAAGATATGGGAAAAACAATTAATATAGGATCGAGGCTCTAACTCTAAAACGACCGGCCGAGTCATTACAACAACCTAGAAATATCAATTTCTACTAAAACATAAAAACAAAGAAGATATAGAGATAAAGAAAGAAAGAAGGGGTTACTTATAGAACCTTCAATTTTAGAATGACATTTTTCAAACAAAAAAAAAACACAGACACACACACACGCATATAAATAAATGCTGAATTCATAAAAAAGTCTACCTTTCTGATTAAGAACAGAAAGTCCTCTGTCAAATGCTTCCCCCTTTTGGTTTCAATATCTTGAGCTTTGTGCACGTATACAAGTTGTGAAGCTTAAAAGATAGGACCAAATGCATGTTTCTTCTAAAAATAAATAATAGTAGGAGAATATGTTGTCAGAAATTCTTGGTAAGAACAGAATTGGGTAGAAATCAGTTCATCTCACCATATCAGTGACATAATCAACAACGATGTCCTCCACAAGTGCCACAGTTTCTGGAAGCGGCTGATAGTACAGGTGTAGAAGCTCAGTAAATCAGAGCATAAAATAATACCAAATCACAGAAGATCAGAACAAGATTAGCTTTGAGACACAACATTTAGATATACAAGGCAATCAACCATCATGCTTTCCAGATTCGTTTGAAGTCCAGTATCAATTGACTACAGTAAAAACACTAAACTTGATGCCACGCAAGAAAACATATTAAGAAGAAAATCTGCTAGCAACACTATATGTATTAATGGTGGAGACAATAACACAGTACAAGCGTGCTCAAATCACTTATGGAGCAGGGACGAAAAATCTGGTAAACCAGAAAGGAGTGTGCTACAGCAAAATAGATTATCCTTTATAGAGAGAAAACTAGACGAATATGGTACAAAATTTGACTCCTGATTCAGTTCTTTCTTAAGTATCTGCACAAGTACTCCAAAGTTCCTCTGAAAGTTATTGCTAGAGTTTAGACAAAAGCTTAGTTATGTTACCAAAAGAAAGATCAAACTGTTTCCTGTAGCCAGCGCATGTTGTTGTAAGAACATTGTTAAGCAGAAACCAAAACGCCATACTCAATATGTACCAACAAAATCTGCAATTTTTTCTAGTATTAATGTGCACACAAACAAAGAACTTGGCAATAGCAGCATGGCATATTCTACTCAATTTCCCCACAAACAAAAGAATTAGTGAATATAAACATCACCAAACATACACAAGGGAAAACCATAAAAGATGGAACATAAAAGTGAAAAGGCATCTTACATTACTATCATCTCCAAGCCCATACATCATGTGTTGCACTGTGCAATGAAACAGAAGAAACATTAATAAACAAAACTTGGATTCATTGATCTATGCACGCCTATGCGAACAGTCACTTACGGTCTTTCTGAAACATGCCACGTTTTCTTTTTAATGAACTTTCTGATGGTTGCGAAGCTCCCACTCTAGCCCCTATAGAAGAATTGTTCATTTTCTATTTATTCCAACTTTCATTTTTCAACGTGCAAAAGTATTCAATAACATCCTCATACCGCAAGCACCATCAAACAAATCAGATTATCAGTTAGATACACCAAGCAGACAACATGGGGAAACAAAAAGAGTTATAAAACCGAATGCATAAAGAATGTCCTCCTATAATACTTGTAAACGTTAACATCAACTTAACTGGTCATAAATTATGCAAAAATCCATTGGTTTTTCTTACTCTGGACAAAAGGGAACTCATGGTATAGCCAAAACTTATCTAATTGAAGCAGATACAAAAGAAACAATACTTGCACGATAAACTAATACTTAGTAGTTTATGATTGCGTAAATTTTTATAATGTATATGCATATAACTTAAATTCTTTAATTTGTCATAGAACAAATAGATTTATGATACAAAAAGTAATGAAAAGTGGATAACTAGTTTAATGGAAACTAAGGGACTGAAAAGTGGAAAGACCATAGTAAATCAAAAAGACATACTAAAATTCATAAATTTATCTTGTCTCAATAATAATAAATATATACATTAAGTTAAGTTAAATAAATGGATTTCCAGAAGATATAATACGTTAAATTAAATAAATGGACTTATAGAAGATAAAGTAATGTTGCACAAAGTATTAGAACAACTCAGCATCTCTGTCAACTTTTTGCTGTTTGCTCATCTTGGGGTTGATTTTTCTTAGTTAACTTCTTGAAAATTAGGTAAAATAGATCTATAACAATGTTATCAAATTAAAATGGACCATCTGTCCTTCTTAGAACTATTCCTTCATTAATGAAAGTTATAAAAATTGGTGTTTGTTTCTCAACATTTTCAACTATAATTTTTTTAGTAGTAGGACCAGATTTTCCACTCAGCCCCTTTCATTTTCCAAGCCTTAATGTGGCAGATTTCGTGTATCGGTAGTATAGGAAATTAATTCCATCACCTGCCTTCTAGAATGACAAACAAAATTGAATAAAATTACAATCTAGAAGCAACATCAAGGAAAATCTAATTGACAAGAACTATGAGATCATATTTTGACAAGTCAACTTTTGTTTCTTCACAGAATTGTCATTGATTTCTATTTGTTTCGAAAAGTTTATATGAAACCAATTATATGAATATATTTCAATACATTCATATTCAGAGAAACAAAACAGTTAATTAGCTAATTGTATTTGAAAAGTACCCGCGCGGTCTATATTACTGATTCCTTAACAGTCTTGTTCTTTTGAATAGCTTTTTTATTTAACTAACTCCTTCTTTTTTATTTTTTTTTGGGTGAATTGGACGTTATGTTCCTTAATGTTCCAAAATTAATATATTTCAATCTCAAAGGGGTTGGAACCAATTATATGAATTGTTTGTATCCATATTTCAATACATTCATATTCAGAGAATTCATTAGAGTATTTTTATGTGGGCACGCATTTGGATTCTCATTTTTCACATAGTTCGAACATATATATAGTTGTTTAAGTTTTGAGGTTTGAACTAAAAGCTTGAAATATTTTGGTACTCCTACTCTTAAATTATGTGGCTTATATGAGTTGGAATAAAACTGAAATTCTGCCTACTTTATAAAAATATCATTATTCAATAGTCTATTCGGACTAGTCTTATGATACGCGCGTTGCGTGTGTATACTATCTCAATGGGTAAATTTTTTTATAATAGATCGAATAAGTATTATATTAAAATATTGTGTCTAAGTTATATAATAAGTGTTTATATTCATGAGAACAATAAATGTTGATCATATATATCTAACTCAATAAAAGAAGAAACTGCACCATAGAAATTCTCAATCATCAGTCAATATATTCAATTAAAAATTTGTTCCAGTTTGATCATTTCATCACTCCTTATCATTCTTCCTTCTCAATTTAAGCATATAACACTTAAAGATTAAGAGATTTACGATCTTAATTTTAAAATTCTAATTTAAGAAGCCCACCAAAAAATAAATTAAGTTTATGAATGCATTAACCAACCAAGAAACTAAATCTTTGTGTCCATGGAGAACAAATTAAAAATTAGAATATGAATCGATATTAAATATAAGTTTCCTACTTATTCTCTTATTCTTTTTTCCTTTTAAACCTGCGGCAATTTTGACTTCTCCTTAATAGCGATTTTAACTAGTTCTTTTTTCCTTTTGAAACCAATGACAATCACTCTTTGTTAGGGATAAAGCAACTAAAGGAGTTTCCCACTTATTCTCTTCTTCCTTTTTCCTCTTTTTCATATGGCAATTTTATTTTTTTTTCGTTTGTAAAAATAACCTTTATTTTTATTTACAATTTTATCCATCGTAAAATATATTTACGAAGGGTTAAAAAACGAATGATGTTTCATTAAGAGCCTTCGTTACGTGGTTTGCGTCTGTACTCATATTATTGAGTGTATAATTTAAAAAACCACATAAACACTATCGGATAATGTGTTTGAGTTATATAAAATTATAAAATTAAAATTAAGAAAATTCATGAAAACGATGAAAGTTGTGCCCATTTAGTTAGCCCAATAAATAAAGAAATTATGGCTCACGTAAGTCTTGAAATGCCTTATTATGATTCATGAGAACTTATATGAAAATTATTCTTATTTATGTGACCTAATAATAGTAAACTTCTACGTGCATATGTATTTTGTAAAAGATAACATAGTAAACTTTTAAGTGCGTGTATGTGTATTCTAAAAGATTTACCTAAGTTTATAAAAATAGAATAAAAGCGTACACAATATGCATGTTTCCGTTCTTGACGGCAACATGCAAATATAAGTAACTAATTTGAGTTTGTTAGATATATGCATAAGTTCGGTATTTTGATGAGATANTTCTTGACGGCAACATGCAAATATAAGTAACTAATTTGAGTTTGTTAGATATATGCGTAGGTTCGGTATTTTGATGAGATACGATACATTCCTAACATGATTGCATTTAATTTATTCCTTTTTTATTAGTTCACCAAAACTTTTACACGGCAAGAATTTACGCCACCGAACATAAACTTAACCCTATAATTAATTACAACTTATATTGAATATATTTTGCTTCGATTTTTTAGGACTTCCTATCTAGTTCAATCAGGAAAGGTTTCATAATACTAAATTTTAGTTGATTTAAAAGCCCGATATATTAGAAAAATATTTTAATTACTATTTGTTTAGTGTGAACTCTATTTTTAAAGGGCAAAAAAGGTGAACGACATTTCGCTAAGGGAGCACTAAAATGCAATTTCGATCGGATGCGGGTATCAAATCCCGCCGCTGATGTAATGACCCAACCGGTCATTTTAACTTTTAAAACCCCGTTCCCTAAAATAAAACTTTCCGTAGGTGCTTGTAATGATTTATGACTTACGGGGATGGTTGGTTCGAGATTTGGAAGAGTTTGAGGTGAAACCGGAACACTTGGTTCCTTAAGTTGGCCTTAAAGTGCTAAGTTTGACTTCGGTCAACATTTTGAGAAAACGACTCCGGAATAGANAATTTAAAGTTTGAAAGTTTGACCGGGGAGTTGACTTTTTGATATCGGGGTCGGAATCCAGTTCTGAAAATTTTCATAGCTCCATTACGTAATTTATGACTTGTGTGCAAAATTTGAGGTCAATCGGACTTGAGTACACGACACTCTGGATCGGGCCGTACGTCCTCGGCAGAAATCGTGCTTAATAATAATAATGACGATACTTTAATAATTTATTTCAGCTTGTAAAGTTAGTTGATAAATAGGAAAATCCTTGGAATTTAAGGAATTATTATTCTTGCTTGTTAAGGAATTAATTATTACCCTTGTAAATGAGATTTAATTGCTAAATTGGATATTCTTTGAATTGAAGGAATTTGATTATTTTCGCTGATTAAATAAATTATTGTAAATTTATAAATCATGCTGATTTAAACATCCTAGTTTTACTTCAGTTATTATCATTGACTCATAGTGAGTGTCAAAGTCGGCCATCTCGTCTCTACCACTTCGAGATTAGGCTTGATACTTACTGAGTACACGTTGTTTACGTACTCATACTATACTTTCTGCACTTTTTGTGCAGGATTTGAGACAGGTACTAGTGGAGGACCTATCATCACATATCCACGTCATCCTGAGGCATAGTGGTGAGCTGCCTTTCCGAGCCGTTCTGCAGCTACCAGTGTCTTTTCTTATATTTACATTCTGTCTATTTCATTTCAGACAGTATTTTGGGGTTTTGTATCATCTACTAGATACTCATACACTTGTGACACCAGGTCTTGGCACACACATTGGTAGAGTTTGGGATTTCTTGGTTTTAAATTTTATCAATGTTTGCTTAATTTTATTAGTTGGCTTGCCCAGCTGTAGTGTTGGGCGCCATCACGATCTACATGTGAGATTGGGTCGTGACAGCTGAGATGTCCAGCGGATCATGGGCCTTGACGAATGGCCGGCCACTTTTTACGTTAGAAGAGCAAAAGGCCCGAGGCATAGCAAGATGAACCAATGTGAATAATGTAAGCTTTGTTGCCCGAACACGATTAATGCTGAGTGCTGACCACACATAATATAAATATGCTTTTATTAAGATTTTTTAAATAAACTAAATGGAAAAAATAATTCTTTTAGTATTTTGGGAATGAAGATGTTGTCTTATGGCTCATAAAAAAATTGAGAAGTGACAATGTAAGTCTATATATGACTAATATTGATTTAATATTTTACAATAAATAGTTAAATTTATAGAGAAAATGAAGAAATTTTTCATTTGTTGGAATAATTGGAGAAAACTTAATGACGTTTCATTTACAATTAATTTTGTATAAAGTTGGATATGTTTTCTATTAAGATTAGGACATAAATAAATGATAATATCTTTTATTGGTCAACAAAGCAAATTGCAATCTTTTAAACCATAAATTTTCCCTTTCTCCAAAAAAGGAAATATTTTTCTTTATGTCATAGCATGCGTGAGTCCTACATATTAGGACTAATTACATATAATTTCAAATAAGGTAAGATATAATATGTAAAATTTTAATTAATTTCAAAGTCCTAAATTTTTGGAAAATAATTAAATGACTATTTTGTCCGTGTGAATTCTATTTTTAAAGGGTAAAAAATAAAACGATATTTCACTAAGGGCCTTTGTGCTTTTAATATAGTACTAGTTTTAGGATACGCGCTTTGCGCGTGTATCCATATCAATGAATATATGATTTTAAAAATATCACTAAGTATTATAATTTGTTTAAATTATATAAAATTATAAAATAAAAGTTAAAAAGATTCCTCAAAAGATAATTGTTTCCATGTTGCTATCTCAAAAAATGAAGAATCTTTTGACCAAAAAGGAAATATGAAGAATCTTATCTCATAAAAATTTATAAATGTCTTATTGTGATTTATGAGGACTTATGATGAAATATCTTATGAAAATTATTGTTATTTATCTCACCTAATACTGAGCACAAAATTACCTTTATCATAATTCTTATAGATTTGTGAAATAACATAAATTAAAAAATGAATCTTTTAGTGTTTTAAGAATTTGAGAATGAAAAGGTTGGCAGTATACATCCTACATAATTAGTAATGACAATGTAAATTTTTAACAAATGACTAATGCTGAAATAATATTTTATTACAAATAACTTAATATAAAAAAGTAGATAATAATTGTCATTTTTTACTGAATGCAAGACAGAAAGAAAAATGAAATGATAACTCATTTATAATACAATTTGTCTTCTACTATTTTATCCTTATTGCTTCAAATGTATATTTTCACCGATTTCACTTTTAAATTTATACTATAATCAATTCTGCTTTATTTATTTTTCTTTTATGAAGATAAATTTATGTACCTTAAGAGTTTTTTAACTTGTCAAATAATTTTACTTACATGATAAATTTGGAAAAAAATTGAATTGAATTCTTTTGCTAATTAATTAATTCAAAGATTTAATTATTTGCTCTCAATATTAAAGAAGTAACTTAGTCTTTTTGTTAATTCAACTCCTTAAGAATATTCAACAGTAATTATAACTTTATGCAATAAGAATTCTATTTTCAATAAACAAATCATATGTAAGCTTTGGATCTTTATTGTGCTATTAAAATCATTGTGTTTTTGACTCGTATAACTTAGCTAACTTATATAATAGTTTTTAACGTTTATACAAGAAACTTTATATAAGGTAAAACTCTTAATTGCTTTTGAAGGACTAAATATTAGGATTTTCTACCTAGTTCAATAGGGAAAATTTAAATAAGTAAAATTTTAGTTGATTTTAAAGTCCTAAAAATTAGGACTGTAATTTAAATTAAAATTTTGTCCGATACGAAACATATTTTAAAAGGGTAAAAAAGGCGACGACATTTTGCTAAGAGCCTTCGTACTTTTAATGTAGTATAGATTTTTAAGTCCTAATATTAGAAAAATAATTAAAATCTTAAATATTAAAAAAATAATTAAAGTCTTAAATATTAAGAAAATAATTAAATAACTATGTTGTCCATTGTAAAATCTATTTTTAAAGGGTAAAAAAAACAAACAACATTTCGTTAAGGATATTCGTGCTTTTAATATATACAAATTTTACTAAGATAATTGAATTACATAAAATTAATTAGTTTTAATTCGATGACCACCTATAAATCTTCAATTGAGAATAAGAAAAATCGAAGGAGTGTCGACCAATATTATTGACTTTAGTTATAATTTTCTGCTTGATTGTTCTCTATTTTTAATTTTTAATTTGGTTAAGACAATTAAGTTATATAAAATTTTTAGATTATAATTCGATGGCAAAGAATAATTCAAGCCAACAATTTGTATTTATTCTCTGTCAATTAGGATGAATTTTGAAATCATCCAAAAGACATCAGTACTCTTACCTTAAGTAANCGAAATATATTTTAAAAGGATAAAAAAAGGAGACGACATTTCTCTAAGGGCCTTCGTGCTTTTAATGTAGTATAGATTTTTAAGTCCTAATATTAGAAAAATAATTAAAATCTTAAATATTAGGAAAATAATTAAAATCTTAAATATTAGGAAAATAACTAAATGACTATGTTGTCCATTGTGAAATCTATTTTTAAAGGGTAAAAAAAGCAAACAACTTTTCGTTAAGGGTTTTCGTGCTTTTAGTATATATACAAATTTTACTAAGATAATTGAATTACATAAAATTGATTAGTTTTAATTCGATTACCACCTATAAATCTTCAATTGAGAATAAGAAAAATCGAAGGAGTGTCGACCAATATTATTGACTTTAGTTATAATTTTCTGCTTGATCTTTCTCTATTTTTATTTTTTTATTTTATTAAGACAATTAAGTTATATAAAAAAATTAGATTATAATTCGATGGCAAAGAATAATTCAAGCCAACAATTTGTATTTATTCTCTGTCAGTTAGGATGAATTTTGAAATCATCCAAAAGACATCAGTACTCTTACCTTAAGTAAAAATGTATAGGAGTATGAACTTATTGAAGGAGCTGCACATGAGTTGGTTGTTCGTGATTGAATGGATTTTACTTTAATTTTATAGATATTTCGGTCAATGCTTGGTATACTTAATCGTTCTCTATTTTTATTTGTTTTTTAAAAAATTATATTATATAATTCAAATAAAGAATGGATTTAATATTTAAAATTTTAGTTGATTTAAAATTTCTAAATATTAGAGAACACTTAAATGACTATTTTATCTAATATGAAACCTACTTATTAAGGGTAAAAAAGACGAACGACATTTTGCTAAGGGCTTTCGTGCTTTTAATATAGTACTAGCTTTAGAGTACGTGCGTTGCACGTGTTAATAAACTAAAAATCACATACAAAAAGAATAAATTATGTAAAATAAAAATGGGCATTAAAATTGATGCGATATTCATTTAAATGACAACAATAATGTTGTTATATTGACTAATTTATTGAATTTAAAATAATTAAATATCTTTTAAACTTGTAACAATGAATAATTTAATTAAGTTAATTATATTAATTGTCACACCTCCTTTTTACCCCCAAAATGATGAAATGAGTATTATTGATTGTGGATGGTGG
>AWOL01S0099760.1:0-13154 GCA_000715115.1 Nicotiana otophora
AAATGGGCTGAGTGACCTGTACCATGTCAATACCGAAATCAATATCCCTGTCGGGTGGCATACCCGGCAGGTCTGCAGGAAATACTTCTGGAAAGTCTCGTACGACTGGTACTGAATCAATAATAGGAGTATCTGCATCAACATTTCTCACAAAGGCCAAGCATCCCTTTCCAACCATACGTTGGGCCTTCAAATAAAAAATTACCCTTCTAGGAACAAAATCTAGAGAACCTCTCCATTCAACCTTTGGCAACTCTGGCATTGTCAACGTCACAGTTTTTGTGTAACAGTCCAGAATAGCATGACACGGAGACAACCAATCCATACTCAGGATTACATCAAAATCAACCATACTGAATAATAAGAGATCAATCCTAGTATCCAGTTCCCCAATAGTTACCACACATAACCGATACACACGGTCCACAGTAATAATATCGCCCATTGGCGTAGATACATGAACTGGTGAAATTAAGGACTCACAGGGCATATCCAGATAATGATCAAAATACGATGATACATATGAATAAGTAGAACCAGGGTCAAATAATATAGAGGCCTCCCTGTGGTACACTGAAACAATACCTGTGATCACTGCATCTGAAGAAGCAACATCTGGCCTGATAGAAAAAACATAAAATCGGGCCTGACCGCCATCTGATTAGACTCTCCCTCTTGGGCGACCCCTAACTTCCTGACCCCTACCCTGAGATGGCTGGGCGGCTAGTGGAACTGTTGGTGCGGGTGCCGTCAGTCGAGAACTCTGCTGTGGAGCCCCAATCAACAGCCTAGGATAATCTCTCTTATGATGACCAAATTCTCCGCAGTCGAAACAACCCATCCTCTGACGGAACTGTTGCTCCTAATAACCCGAGGAATTACCTGTAGAAGCCTGAGAAGATGAGTCATGATGAGAAATCTATGCTGGTAGAGCACTGAAAGAAGAATGTCCTGAGTGAGCACTGTAACTACTGTGGCTAGCTGATGCACCATGATGAGCTAGACAGCCCGTCTGAGCGTGTCTGTAATCTCTCTTATGATGACCAAATTCTCCGCAGTCGAAACAACCCATCCTCTGACGGAACTGTTGCTCCTAATAACCCGAGGAATTACCTGTAGAAGCCTGAGAAGATGAGTCATGATGAGAAATCTATGCTGGTAGAGCACTGAAAGAAGAATGTCCTGAGTGAGCACTGTAACTACTGTGGCTAGCTGATGCACCATGATGAGCTAGACAGCCCGTCTGAGCGTGTCTGTAATCTCTCTTATGATGACCAAATTCTCCGCAGTCGAAACAACCCATCCTCTGACGGAACTGTTGCTCCTAATAACCCGAGGAATTACCTGTAGAAGCCTGAGAAGATGAGTCATGATGAGAAATCTATGCTGGTAGAGCACTGAAAGAAGAATGTCCTGAGTGAGCACTGTAACTACTGTGGCTAGCTGATGCACCATGATGAGCTAGACAGCCCGTCTGAGCGTGTCTGTAAGAACGACCCCTACCGCGGTAAATCTGACCCCCTGAAGGAACACCACTTGAATCAACCGAACCACGAGGCCTCTTAGTCTCCCTCTCAACCCGCTCCTGGCTGCAAACCATCTCAATCTGACGAGCAATGTTGACCACCTCATCGAATGTAGCACTACTCACTCTCTCTCTAGTCATGAGTAATCTTAGTTGAAAAATGAGGCCATCAATGAACCTCCTAATCCTCTCCCTATCAGTGGGAACCAATTAGACTGTGTGACGAGCCAACTCAGAAAATCTCATCTCGTATTGGGTTACAGATATACCATTTTGACATAACTGCTCAAACTGTCTGCGCAGCTCGTCTCTGCGAGACTACGACACAAATTTCTCCAAAAAGAGAACGGATAATTCTTTCCATGTAAGTGGTGCTGCACCAACTGGCCTGCACCTCTCATAAGCATCCCACCATCTGAAGGCAACCCCAGAAAACTGAAAAGTAGTGAACGAGACCCCACTGGTCTCCAGAATACCGTCTATCTGAAGCATCCGTTATCCAGAAAAACATGAGCATCTTCTGACTCAGTACCGCTAAATGGTGGAGGTCGAAGCCTCTTAAATCTCTCAAGTCTCCTCTGCTCATCATCTACCATAACAGGAACTACCGGGGCCTGAGCAGCTGCAACCGGCTGGGCTAGTAGTGCCCTCGGTATATGAAGTCCTTGTACTACCTGGTCTGGAGTACGTGCAATAGGGGTATGAGTACATCCCCCGACCCGAGATATGGCAGGTGCGGCCTGAGATGAAACCACCTGAGAAAGACCAGTGCAAACTATCAATATCTAGGCTAAAGTCTCCTGAAGGTATGGAATCTCAATGGGCATAGCTGGTGCCTGAGCTGGTCCCATCGGCTCAGCTATATCTTGAATATGCTCCTGAGTTGGAGCAACTGGTGGTACTACAGGTGCTGGTCCAACTGTGGTACGAGCTACACCTCGACCTCTGTCTCGGCCCCGGCCTCTACCACGGCCTCGACCTCTCGCGGCCCTAACTGGTGGTTGAACGTCCGATCTGGTAGTGTGTGTCCTCGCCATTTGGGAGAGAATAGAGTAACAAAATTTAGTTTCCGGAATCAACAAATTCGCACGACAAAATACAAGAAAGTGAAATTTTTCCTAAGGTTTCTATAGCTTCTCGAAGATAAGTACAAACGTCTCCGTATCGATCAGCAAGACTCTACTAAACCTCCTTATGACTCGTGAGACCTATGTAACCTAGGCTCTGATACCAACTTGTCACGACCCAAAATCTAACCTGTCGTGATGGCGCCTATCTCAATACTAGGCAAGCCGATAACATCAATAACCCCCAATTTTCTTTAAGTTCGAAAACATAATATTTAAGTATAATACAAAATCCCACAAATGCTTATACGAATACTCACCAAAACCTGGTGTCACTGAGTACATGAATATTTATTATGAATACAAGTCTGGAAAATACGGTCTATAATAGTCTGAGACCAAATACAGTAAATAGGGAGATAGGGAAGAAGAGGCAAGGTATGCGAAATATGGAAGCTACCTCAGAATCTCTGGAAAACAACTGCGTGAAAGAATCAACACCCGCTATATCCGAGAACACCTGGATCTGCACACGAAGTGCAGGGTATAGTATGAGTACAACCAACTCAGCAAGTAACAATAATAAATAAGGAACTGAAGATAGTGACGAGCTACACAGTTATAGTTCATTTTCAGTAATTCCAGCAAAGAATAGACATACTTTCAAATCCAGCATTTTAAGTCAAATCAATTCAATACACTTCAAGTTCATGTATTCCAGATATAAAATCTTTCAAAAATATTTCACAATAATGACATATAGCAACTAAGTGCAATAATAAATAAAAAGCAAGTACAGCCTCTCAGGACAACAATAACTCACTGGGCTCCTAGCCCTCAGCACTCACACTCAATGGGTACCCGCGCTCACTGGGGGTGTAGAGACTCCAGAGTGGCTCCTACAGCCCAAGCGCTATAATCCGTACGGACAACTTACATGCTGGACGGACAACTCACGTGCTATAGTATCAATTTCTGGATCCGCACGGATAACTTACGTGCTATAATAATATCTCACAATCAGGCCCTTGGCCTCACTCAGTCATAAATCTCTCCAGTCTCTCGGGCTCTCAGAAATCATGAAATCAGCCCAACAACAATGATATAATGCATCAATAATGAACAATAGAGACTGAGATAAAATAAACAAGTAAACTATGACTGAGTACAAAACAACAATTAAGCAGATAGTTCAATATGTACACGACCTCTGTGGGTCCCTACAGTACCAACATATAATCTAAACATGATTTGTGGTTCAATTTCTCTCCTACATGGAGAATGAACAAATAACAACAGATTATTCAACTTTACAGTTTCATGGGACGGACCAAGTCACAATCCCCTCAGTGCACGCCCATACGCCCATCACTTAGCATGTGCGTCACCTCCAAAATAATCACATGACATAAAAATCAGGGGTTTCATACCCTCGTGACCAGATTTAAAACTGTTACTTACCTCAAACAGTGAAATTCATTATTCTGCAATGTCTTTTCCTCGTGAATTGGCCTCCAAACGCCTCGAATCTAGCTAAAAATAATTCGATTCAGTCAATAAAATTTATTGGAATTAATTCCATAAGAAAATGCTAATTTTTCATAAAAAGCCGAAATTTAGCTCAAACATCGCCTGTGGGGCCTACGTCTCAGAACCTGACAAAAGTTACAAAATATAAACTCCCATTCAATCACGAGTCCTACCATATAAATTTTACTCAAATCCAACATCAACTCGGCCCTCAAATCTCCAAATTAAATCAAGACGGTTTTCACAATTGTCCAATTTAATTCACCAATTAAGTGTTAAAAATAACCATGGATTCGGGTAATTTAACCAATATAGAGTTAAGAACACTTACCCCGTTGTTTCCTCTGCAAATCTCCCACAAATTGCCTCTTCCCGAGCTCCAATCCATCAAAAATAGAAAATGAGACGAAATCTCATTTTCAGAACTTAAACTCTCTGCCCAGTCATTTGCTCTACGATCGCGAACATTCCCATATGATCGCAAAGAACAATTTTTCACTGCCAAGATTTAACCCTATGCGATCGCGGACTTTCCCAAGCGATCGCGATGCACAACTTCACAGACCTACGCAATCGCGGACTCGTCCACACGATCGCGATGCACACGATTCCAACTCTACGCAATCGCAGCCCTCTTCACACATTCGCGAGTCACAAAATCCCAGAGCTACGCGATTGCATCCTCATTCACGCGATCGCGTAGAACAAAACTCAGCAGCCCTAATTAACCCTACGCAATCGCATATATCCCCACGCGATCGCATAGAACAAAACTCCACTGCCCAACTAAGCGTACGCAATCGCAGACACATTCACGCGATCGCGTTGAAGCAAAACATACTTAGATATCAGAAAATTCTAGCAGCTGTTCAAGTCCAAAGTTTTGTTCCGTTAACCATCCGAAACTCACCCGAGCCCCTCGGGACCTCAACCAAATTTACCAACAAGTCCTAAAACATCATACGAACTTAGTCGAGAGTCTTCAAATCACATCCAGCAACACTAAAAACATGAATCATACCCCAATTCAAGCCTAATGAACTTTGAAAATTTTAATTTCTACAAATGACGCCGAAACCTATCAAATCACGTCCGATGGACCTCAAATTTTGCACACAAGTCATAAATGACATAACGGACCTATTAAAATTTTCAGAATCGGATTTTGACCCCGATATCAAAAAGTGAACCCATTGGTCAAACTTCTCAAAAATGCAACTTTCACCATTTTAAGCCTAATTCTACTACGGACCTCCAAATAATTTTTCGGACAGGCTCCCAAGTCCAAAATTACCGTACGGAGCTATCAGAATCATCAAAATTCAAATCCGAGGTCGTTTACACATAAGTTAATATCCTATCAACGTTTCTAACTTAAGTTTTTAATTATGAGACTAAGTGTCTCATTTCACTCCGAAATCCTTCTGGACCCAAACCAACTAACCCGATAAGTCATAAATTAATTGTAAGGCATATATTGAGCAGTAAAATAGGAAACAGGGTTAGAATACTCAAAACGACTGGTCGGGTCGTTACATTATCTTTCTGCCTGTTTGAGTCTCTATCATCGCCTTCCATTTGAGAAAAATTCCCAGCACCTCATCTTTGGTTTTCATAGTATACCCCCACACTCTTCGAGAAAGGTCATCAATAAAGGTTACAAAATAGTGTATTCTACCTAGTGAAGGTATTTTGGAATCACCCCAAACATTAGAGTGAACACAATGCTCATTATAGTTAGCTGTTCCAAATTTAACCATTGTCTGTTTCCCCTTGACACAATGCTCACAAAAATCCAAATTACAAGTCTTTACTCCTTTTAACAATCCTTGATCTAATAAAATTTTCAAGAATTTTCATCCAACATGCCCCAAGCGCATGTGCCATAGCTTGGTTGCTTTTCCCTCTTTTTCATTACTTGATGTCACTGTTGCTGTCCCAATAACTGTACTACCGTGATAGTGGTACATGTTATTATTTCGCCGAATTCCCTTCATTAACACTAGTGCACTAGAGCATATTCTCATTACCCCAATTTCTCCAACGACTTTGAGCCCCTCTGACTCTAGGGCTCCTATATAAATGAGATATTTCTTCAATTTCGGTACGTATCAAACATCTATTAATGTTCTGATCAATCCATCATGGTTCCTTAATCGGATTGAACCAATACCATATGCGGTAAGAGGATTGTTATTTGTAGTGTGAATAACTCCACATTCTCCTTCTTGAAAATCAACAACCCAGTCCATGTTGCGACACATATGATAGCTACAAGATGAATCCATCAGCTATATGTCAGATGGTTTGAATGGCTTGGTTGTAACTAGTGAGAAATCAGAGTCGTCACAATCAGCTACATTTGAATCCATGACAACCTTTCCATTGTTAGGTTTGGCCTTGTTTTTCAACTTTGGACAGTCTTTCTTCCAGTGCCCCTTTTCTCGGCAAAAGGCGCATTCATCTTTGTTGGGTCTGGATCTTAACTTGGATCTTCTTTTCTTCTTTCTCATATGATTTTGAGAACGGCCTCTCATGACTAGTGCTTCTCCTTCTCCACTCTTTTGTTTTTCTCTCTTTCTTTGTTCATAGATGTACAAGGCAGAACAAACTTCTTTGAGAGACACTTAATCATTCCCATGAAGTAGAGTAGTTTCAAGGTGCTCGTACTCATCGGGAAGTGAACTTAATAATATTAAGGCCATATCTCCATCACTAAAAGTTACGTCCATATTTTGTAAATCTGTCGCCAAGTTATTAAAGTTGGTGATATGATCATTCATTATAGTACTAGGAACATATGTGAAGCGTAACAGTCTTTTTTCATGTAAAGTTTATTTTGACTGTTTTTCTTTATGAATTTATCCTCTAACACATTCCACAATTTACTTGCAGAAATTTCTTTTGTATATGGATACTTCCGTTCTCTTACGAGGTAAGATCGAATGGTACCACAAGCAACGTAGTTGATAATCTTCTAATCTCCTTCTCTGATATTGTCTGGTTTCTTTTCTTCTATGGAAATATCTAGCCTTGTTGAAAAAGGACATCAAGAACATCAGTTTGCCACATCCCGAAATGTCTTGACCCATCAAAAATTTTAACTGTAAATTTCGCATTTGACATAATTCTTGTCATAAGCGAAGATGCCAACGACGTATTACTGACTCCCGGTATGGACTCTACATTTTTATTATCTCCCATTTTGCTACATGTACTATTTATTTACTGACAGTACAAAATACCAAAGTAATTCTTTTCTGGTGTGGAAGTTTAGACTATGCTACAACCACAAAGTATACTAAGATAGAACCTTGGCTCTGATATCAATTGTTGTGGAAGCCGAATATATAGAGAGTGATTAAATCATAACTACTATATCTAAAGGTAGCTAATAAATAGTAAATGAGACAATAATAAAAAGAACGCCAGAAATTAACGAGGTTCGGCAAAATTTGATTTTTACCTAATCCTCGGACACAATCAACTCAAACTTTATTTTACTCAAAAAATACAAGTGAAATACTACAAGAGAGAAAGAAGATTCAAATGCCTTAGGAGATAAGAAGGCAAGTGAGAGATGTTTACGAATGAACAAAACCCTTGCTATTTATAGAAGGGAAATGGCCTTAATAATGTCATGCATGACATCGCATCTAGTGTGATCATGCAATGCAAATGCATAAAAAATTGCATCTACCAATTTCTTTCTAAAAGGGGGTTTCCAAATATTCACATTAGTTCACATTAATCATGTCAAATTCAACATCTCAAATTCAACATCTAACCCATCCATTCCGAAACTATAACATCAACTTCTTCATCAATTTCAACATCCAGAACTAACCGAAAAGTATGATATAGACATTAGTCACCACAGTCAAATGAATCTATATAATAACAAGGGATTTATTCATCCATAATTAAGCGATTCAATTACGACAAAGTTAGAAATGCCAACTTTTTCATTGGTGACGACTATGAAATTTCGGGTGTAGTGAGAACATTACTATATGTTCTTCTCTTTCCTAATGTTTGAGGGGCATGGGCATCAGGTAGTAACTTAATGCCATTGAATATTGAAACATATTCACTTCTCACCTAGGTTCTTCTTCTTTTTTCTCTCTTATTTCATGAAAAGGGAAGGTTAATTCTAAAATTATTCTAGGACTTGCAACAACTAAAATGTCTCTCGACGGGATGCTAGTTGTCTTATCAGCCAAATTTTGAAGCATATTTTAATGGTTGTTAGTTAGAGATGGACTTTATTTATACTGATATAAGCTCCCGGTTAGTTTAGGTTATTTCATAAGTCCTAGAGTGAAGGGTACCACTACTACAGCCCCATCTCCCTCCATTGAGCCTACCAGCTTTACAGAAGTCTCTAAGTTCAAAGAATGGCGTGAAGCTATGTCATCTGAGATGACAGCTTTGTTAAAAACCAAACATGGTCGTTGGTTCCCTTCAATTCTTCCATGAACACTCTAGGGTGAAAATGGATCTTTCAGATTAAAAGAAACTCTGCTGGAGCTATTGAGCGCTATGAGGCTCGCTTAGTTGCCAAGGAATTTCATCAGGTTGAGGGTCAAGATTATCATGAAACATTCAGTCCAGTCATTAAGCCCACGGCAATTCTAATTATATTATCATTGGCAGTCACCTATGGCTGGACTCTAAGGCAATTAGATGTTCAAAATGCTTTTCTACATGGTGATCTTCAAGAGGATGCCTATATGGTTTAGCCTCCAGGTTTTGTTCATGTTTGCGAGCTTCACAAATCTCTTTACGGTCTTAAGCAAGCTCCACGAGCTTGGTATAACAAGCTTAATCAATTTTTCATCTCTGTTGGTTTCACCACCTCTAAGACTGATGTTTCTTTGTTTATCTACTCTCATAAAAATGTGGTTGTCTACCTATTAGTCTATGTGGATGACATTGTGCTCACAGAAAACTGCTCTTCATTTATTGACTCATTTGTTCAAGCTCTGGGTCGTGCATTCTCCATAAGGGACCTTGGTCCACTAAATTACTTCCTTGGAATTCAGGTGTGCCGCAATAGTGATGGTATTTGTCTCTCTCAATCGCAGTATATCCAGAGTATCCTCACCAAAGCTGGTATGATTCATTGTAAACCTCTAAGCTCACCCATGGCCACAAATGCAAAGCTTCACAAAGGTGACAGTCCCGACTTTGATGATCCAAGTCTTTATCGACAAGTTGTTGGTGCTCTTCAATATCTTACTTTAACAAGGCCGGACATATCATTTATGATAAATAAAGTGTGCCAGTTTATGCACAATCCATCGTTAAACCAGTGGCCTGCTGTGAAGCGCATCCTTAGATATCTCCAGCACACTAAATCTATGTCATTTCTCATTTCAAAGGCTTTTAATCTTCATTTACAAGCTTTTACAGACTCCGATTGGGCTGGTAGTATTGATGATCGCAAGTCAACAGGTGGCTATGCAATATACTTTGGCCCGAATCTGATATCCTGGTTGTCCCGCAAGAAACGAACAGTGGCACGTTCTTCTACCAAGTCTGAGTACAAAGCATTAGCTGATGCTGCTGCAGAATTGACGTGAACTCAATCTTTGATGTTTGAGCTTGAAGTTTAGCTGCCTGGCGCTCCAATTTTATGGTGTGATAATATTGGTGCTGCATACCTCATGCCTGTCTATTAATCCTATTTTTCACTCTCGCACTAAACACGTTGAGATATATTTTCAGTTTGTCCGCGATAAAGTTGCGAGACTGACCTGTTGGTTCAATTCCTCTCTTCCAAAGATCAAGTGGCTGATATTCTCACAAAACCGCTCTCTACAGCAAGAATTCAGTTTCTCCGGGACAAATTCAAGGCGAAAGACCGACCTTCAGTTTGCAAGGGGGTATTAGACCTACCTTATCTTCCGGACATTCCCTCGGTGCTATAGCTAACTAGATTTAGTTTAGGACTCTTCTATATTTACTCTCAGTTGTTGTATTTACTTAGAACTCTCAATTGGTTTAAGACTCTTGTATTATATATGATGTATCATTGTATGAGAAGGAACAGAGCTTTAGTTGAAATACTTACCAAAAGTATAATATAATAAACGGAATCATCAGAAACAGGATAGGAGAAGACAAGGAGTGGCTAGCATCTTTAACAAACTTAGAGAAGGAAGTGGCTAGCATCTTTGTAGCATCATTAAAAGTGGTTGAGCATTGTGAAAAAAACATGGAATAAAAGGATGGCAAATTTGTGGCACAATTACTTTAACGGTCCTTGGGTGGGACTTTCAACTGCAGCAACCGTCTTCCTTCTCGCGCTCACAGTTATGCAAACAGTTCTAACTTTCATAAGTACTCTCTAAGTAGTCGCTAAAGTTATATGATTTATTGATTTTGTAATGGCTTTCGACTCGAGTTTCCTCACTGTTCTATTCTTGTAATTGTGTGTGTCGATGTGCTCATCCGAGTTTGTGCAATGATGGTCTATTGATGTGATTATGTGAGAAGGCATGAGATGCATGTTCCATCTAATTAGTCACAGTGTTTCATAGCTTTTGAATTACCAAACCTCCTCTCTTATTCTTATTTTTAATCATTTTATCTAAATAGACAGAACGATAAATGCACAAGTAATATATTGTCGGGGAGATTACAACTTCACATTGGTGTGCTTAATGGGCTCGGCTCCTCTCAAGTGAACATTTTTCTCCATTTTGTCCAAACTCTTTTAGCTCCCGTAGAATTATATGTTTGACTCACATCAGTAAGTAAATAGATAAGGAGGGATATAAATGCAATCAGAATATTAATTAGGAATACGCTATAGTGTTAGGAATCTGCATAACTGATTTTCCTTTTCCGATAGAAGCTGCATGCTTTGGTAGAAAGAAGAGTTAGTTAATGAATCCTTTGAACATTTTCTTTAGTAGGCCGGGCAAGAATGGAATAAATACATAGAATTCATATAACTGATTTTGACTAGTTTGGAATTGAAACAAAGTTGCTGGATCGTTCTATAACATCCAGCTATAGCTATGTGTTTAGAGTCAAATTCAGAATTTAAATATTATAGGTTCGAGTTGGAATTCTATCATAACTTACTTTATTTACTCTTGTCCAAATTTTTAATACAAAGTCCGATACAAAAGTATAGGGTCGGATGAACCCCCATAATTTACCTTCTATATAAGCCCCTGGATGTCATACCTACCCCTTCTAGTACCACGTGCAACTATGAGCAATGTACAATGCACTAAGATATATAGCTTGGACTTTCAACTTTGTGGTTGCAGCCTCAGCAATTCTTGCAGCTACAAAGGAGTTGGTGAATGCTGGTTCTTAATCCTTTTTTTTGGGTGTAATTAATCTTTTCCTTTATTTTCATCAGCAATATCTCAATTCCGGCTGTAAGAATTCCCTCTTTTGGGTGGCATGTCACTTCTGAAATTCATAATTTGCAAACATGAAATTCTGATTCCGATTACACCTTTTAAAATGAAAAGCCACCGGGTAAATGGAATTTGTATAATTACTAAGGCAGTAATCACACAGCCTAGTGGTTACACATTATTATAATTACAGTGATCTTTTTGTTTGTTATAGTGTAATTACAAGTTTACTATTTGGTTGCACAAATGTAATTACACAATTAGATTAAATTTTAGATATAGAGTTAATTATCAAAATTAAAATTTAATATTGAACAAATATATGCCTTTATAAATAATACGTATTAAATTTGACATTTAAGATAGATATTATTTCTTGAAAATATATTAATTACTAATCATATATTTGTAACTAATATTGTAAAAATAATTGATATATATTTTTCAAATTAATAATATTTTACTTTAATCAATAATAAAAATTAAAATTACATATTTTATAAGAACATCATGAATTGCATGCTTGATAAGATGANATAGCTTTTGAATTACCAAACCTCCTCTCTTATTCTTATTTTTAATCATTTTATCTAAATAGACAGAACGATAAATGCACAAGTAATATATTGTCGGGGAGATTACAACTTCACATTGGTGTGCTTAATGGGCTCGGCTCCTCTCAAGTGAACATTTTTCTCCATTTTGTCCAAACTCTTTTAGCTCCCGTAGAATTATATGTTTGACTCACATCAGTAAGTAAATAGATAAGGAGGGATATAAATGCAATCAGAATATTAATTAGGAATACGCTATAGTGTTAGGAATCTGCATAACTGATTTTCCTTTTCCGATAGAAGCTGCATGCTTTGGTAGAAAGAAGAGTTAGTTAATGAATCCTTTGAACATTTTATTTAGTAGGCCGGGCAAGAATGGAATAAATACATAGAATTCATATAACTGATTTTGACTAGTTTGGAATTGAAACAAAGTTGCTGGATCGTTCTATAACATCCAGCTATAGCTATGTGTTTAGAGTCAAATTCAGAATTTAAATATTATAGGTTCGAGTTGGAATTCTATCATAACTTACTTTATTTACTCTTGTCCAAATTTTTAATACAAAGTCCGATACAAAAGTATAGGGTCGGATGAACCCCCATAATTTACCTTCTATATAAGCCCCTGGATGTCATACCTACCCCTTCTAGTACCACGTGCAACTATGAGCAATGTACAATGCACTAAGATATATAGCTTGGACTTTCAACTTTGTGGTTGCAGCCTCAGCAATTCTTGCAGCTACAAAGGAGTTGGTGAATGCTGGTTCTTAATCCTTTTTTTTGGGTGTAATTAATCTTTTCCTTTATTTTCATCAGCAATATCTCAATTCCGGCTGTAAGAATTCCCTCTTTTGGGTGGCATGTCACTTCTGAAATTCATAATTTGCAAACATGAAATTCTGATTCCGATTACACCTTTTAAAATGAAAAGCCACCGGGTAAATGGAATTTGTATAATTACTAAGGCAGTAATCACACAGCCTAGTGGTTACACATTATTATAATTACAGTGATCTTTTTGTTTGTTATAGTGTAATTACAAGTTTACTATTTGGTTGCACAAATGTAATTACACAATTAGATTAAATTT
>AWOL01S0099790.1:0-34564 GCA_000715115.1 Nicotiana otophora
AAGGAGTGACAAAAATAATTGAGAAAAATAAAGAGCGAAAACAACAGAAAGAGAAAAAATCAAGATGTGAAAGATCCAAAAAAAATGAGAAAGAACGCGGAATGAAAAGAAAAGATGTACATAGTGAAAAAGGGTTAGCCGGGATGAAACACACAACCGTTCAAACACATGGTAGAAGCGTTTAACTGTTTAGGTGTATTACATCCCAACGTGCGATTTTCTATCTGTTAAATGTCTCAAAACTAACAAGGTTGTTGGGTGTGCAAATTAGCCAGGTTCTTTTCCGGTGGTTGGTTTTGTTGGTAATCTGGCTTCTCATCCTTACTTCAAAAGATCCAAAGGAAGGGTTCCCGAAAGTCATCTACCAATTATCGATCCTGAGGATAGCCCGGAACCGACTATTCCCAAACCAGAATCAGCAACTGCTGAATAGAATAGGATGTTGCGTCTCCGCATGTTGGAAATGTGGGACACTTGGACTAATGGTAGGGAACCGCCGAGTGCAATTCTAGGGTTCCCTGAGTTGATCCAAAGGTCAGGTGGGGCTACCAACATCCTTGTGCCCAACTCGCTCATCCCATGCGAGTACTCTCCAATGCCGTTTAACGGTCCTGGCATGCCTTCTGTGGTTCGCCCCCAGGCGCCGGTTTCCAGGGCACCTCCAGCATTGTTCTCCCGGCCCAGCCAACTGTGCACATTCCATATTTTGAACCTCTAACTTTCACATTTCTTGGCCCACAATTTCAACAGGATATGACCTATGTCACTCCGAACGCATATACTCAACCTCCACAGTATGAGTTTCCGGCTGAACCGGAAAGAATAGTAACCGAGCAAGAAGAAATGGCTCGAAAAATGAAAAGCCTGGAGTAGAGTTTAAAGAACATGCAAGGCTTGCGTGGCCAAAAAAGCGTCTCCTACTCTGACTTGTGCATGTTTCCCCATGTTCATTTGCCATGTGATTTCAAAATGCCAAAATTTTAAAAAGTATGACTGGCACGGAGCCCCGATTGCTCATTTGAAAAGGTATTGTAACTAGCTGAGGGGTGCTGGTGGAAAAGAGGAGTTGTTAATGGCCTATTTTGGAGAAAGCCTCACCGGAATTGCTTTCGAGTGGTACATGGATCAAGAAATTACCCATTGGCATGTGTGGGACTATTTGGCCAGAGATTTTGTCCATCAGTTCTAGTATAATGTGGACATCGCTCCCGACAGAAACTCTTTGTCCAATTTGAAAAAGAAAATGGCAGAAAGCTTCCGTGAATGTGTTGTCAAATACGTGAGCAAACCACCAGGGTAAAGCCTCCAATGGACAAAGCTGAAATGGTTACGGTCTTCCTACAGGCCCAAGAGGCGGACTACTTCCAGAACATGATGTCCGCTATGGGTAAACCGTTCGCTGAGGCTATCAAAATTGGGGAGATTGTCGAAAATGGTTTGAAAACGAGCCGAATCTAGAGTCAAGTTGCCTTTAAGGCCACATCACAGGCCGTTCAGAATGGATCGGGGGTGGGGTGATGAACAAAAACATGAGAGAAGAGGGATCCATGATGGCTTCAAGCTCGAGGGGGGCCTGCAAGTCATTCAACCAATCATATGTGCCGCCAAGAACCCCACAACATTATTACCCTCATCATGATGCTGCATATGTCGTGGCATCGCCTCCCTACGCGGTGATGAACGCGTAACCTTACCCACGGCCACAACATTATCCACAAAAACGAACTCCACCTCTCAGAAATGTCTGTCCCTACCAAGATCCATATAATCCACAACAATATGTTCCCCAATACAATCCTAGCCCAAGAGAGCCTCCATAAAGGAATCAGTTCACCCCTATTGGTGAATCATACTCGAGCTTATTCCAAAAGCTAGTCATGCTAGGTCTTTTACAGCCAGTCACCCCGAACCGGCCGAACCCTGAGGCCCCCTCACACCGAACTGATGCTAGATGTGAATACCACTCTGGAGCAGTGGGACATGATACTGAAGGCTGTTGGACTCTTAAAAGAGCAGTGGAAGACCTCATCGAGGTCAAGGCAATAATTCTTAGGGATGAAAAGTCCCCTAATATGACGAACAATCCTCTGCCTACTCACACCAATGGGCTAATAATTGGAATGATCTGTGATGGTGGGGAATTTGATCCGGCATGGAAGGCCATTGCAGCCATTGCCTAGACAGAAGAAAAGCCAAAACAAGGCCGGCAAACCTGAAAGTTCCCTGTCAGATGGGAGTCTTGGTAGCCGATCTTTCTATCCTTTCTACGTCCAGATTATTTCAGGGTGTAATCCAGATGTTTTACTTTATTGTCTTACTTTATGATGTAAAACCTTCTATCTTTAAAATTTTAAAAAAATCAAATGAAATTAATATTTCATTGTCCAGGAATGTCACTTTTTCTTATTCTCTTTTCAGTTCTGTTAATGCAGATTTTAATAACATGACATGCTTGCGGACTTCATGCCTAGATCCTAAAACGTTGTCAAACCTCAAAATAATGAATCAAGAAGCAGAATGTGTTGAAGATAAAGCTTGTGAGAAAATAAACAAAGAATTGGAATAGTAGGCCTAAGCCAAGTCCGAATGAAATCGGAAAAAGTTGAAATTCCCTCTATTCGAATCATTGTTGAAGCCGAGATTGAGGATAAAGATTGGGTCAAGAACCGATTGGAACGACACTGATTGATGAAAAACGATTGGCCGCAGTTTGCCACGGGCAGTTGTACCAAATAAGAATGGCCCGTGTCTACAACAAGAAAGTGCGGCCCAAGAAATTTGAAATAGGACAACTCATTCTGAGACGTATCCTCCCACCTCATGAAGAAGCTAAAGGAAAATTGGCTCCAAATTGGAAAGGTCCATACATTATAACGAGAGTACTGCCAAAAGAGAGTGTTGTGTACCTGGGAAGCATCGAAGGAAATGTCCTTGAAACAACTGTCAACGCGGATGCAGTCAAAAGGTACTATGTTTGACCCTCTATGTAGCATTAATGTTCTCCGATTGGGATGACGAAGGCATTTCATTCTCGCTATCCAAATATTATTAGCCCTTTTTGCTAACCTTTTTGAGTCGGTTACCTTTCTTTGATTACCCTCTTTAGAATCTGAAGATGTTATTTAAAAAAAAAGAAACAAGAAAGAAAAATAGAATAAAAACAAAACAAAGAAAAAAAAAAAGAAAAGACGAAAAAGAAAGAAAAAAAAATAGGAAAAAGAAAAACAAAACAAAGAAAGAAAAACAAAGAGGAAAAGGAAAAAAGAAAAAAAAGAAAAAAAAATAAGAAAAGAAGAAGAAAAAGAAAACAAAACAAAAATCCAAACAAGTTCATTGAACTACGTTCGACTTGATTCCGAAAGGATACGTAGGCAGCCTCTCTCTGGGGTTCAGTCACACCAAAAAACAAAATTCACATTCTCCCAAAAGTTGAAACTGGGGCAGATGTTACAATGGTTCGGCGATGGTTTCGCCTGAAAGGTTCCAAAGTTGTAATTCAATCCAAATCATTTTTACCCAAATCCTTTTCAAGTCCTTCCGATCAATCAACGAGAATGTTCAAGAATTGGAGGATACAGTCCCTTGGATCTGATACAACCAAATGAGAGAAATAAAATGATAGAGTCTTTTGGTGAAAACCCTCACGGACACTGTAAGGCGATGGTAAGTAAAGAAATTAAAAATCAGAGTCTTGTTAGTGATAACTCGCAAAGAGCACTATAAGGCGATGGTAAGAAGAGAAATGAGAGAGGTCAGTTGGTGAAAACCCGCAAAGGGCGCCCCTGATCTAAAAAGAGGATTCTCACAGCCATTGGCACCGACATAGTCCCGGGGAAGGTTTCTCTGTTTCGAGGCAAAAGTTGTGATGAAATTCTGAGAGACGGACGGTTTACACGGATCGGGCATCCAAGCTAAAGGGCATGTCATGTTCATTGAAGTCCGCATATACTCCAGATAAGTCCTTCTTTCCTTTCCCCTGAAAGGGATACCTCTTGTTTAAACTCATTCTCCATTCCATTGTTTGTTTGTTTTTTGAATCCCTTTCGGTGTAACTTTGTTCCAAAAACTAAGACAAAGAGGAGACGACAAAACCGATTTACAGGACCCTCGTTTGCCACAAGCTGATATTCAAAAAGGCATATAGCCTCGGTAGGGGCATCAAGTCGACCACGACTGGCCATGGCGGCCGATGCTTCGAAATCAAAAACTCTTGGAAGGAGAAAATCAAATTGAAGTGCCTACAAGGGCAAAATGAAGTTGAAAAGGTTAAGTCCCAAGTGGCTAACCGTCTTGGAAAAGTTTGAAGAGCCAAAGGTTCCCCAATGCTCTGAAGTTAAAAATTGGAAGAAAGAAGTCAAATGCCCTAAAGGCAAAATAAAGTTGAAAAAGGTTAAGTCCCACGCGATCAACCTTCATGGGAAAGTTTGGAAAAGCCAAATGTTCTCTAGGGCCAGAAGTGCAATCGGTATTCAGGAAACAACCAGTTGTAAGTAAAATTATCAGCAAAAAATGTCGACCAAGATCAAGTGACTGAAGCACTCAAGGCCGCAAAACCAACCACCGTATCAAACTAATAATTATTCTTTGTTTGAAAAGATAGTAAACAAGTGCAATCCAAAAGCAACCTTGCAAGAAGAAGGTGCAACAAAAAATAAACCACGCGGAGACTAAAATAGCTCTGCAGCAACAACTCTAAAAGGGAAGTCTTCTCCAAATTCTTTCACGCATTTTACTCATTCTCTTAATAAATAAATAAATAAGAAAAATTAAATAAAAAGAAAGAAAGTTCAAAATCATGGTAGCATAGGGTTTCCACTCCCTAGCAGCATTTTCCAGCATAGGGTCTCTACTCCCTAATTGATTTTATTTTAGACATAGGGTCTCCACTCCCTAGTCTCTTTTCCAACATAGATCTCCACTCCCTAGTTGATTTTATTTTAGAGATAGGGTCTCCACTCCCTAGTCTCTTTTCCAACAAAGGGTCTTTACTCCATACTTGATTTTATTTTTAGACATAGGGTCTCCACTCCCTAGTCTCTTTTCCAACATAGGGTTTCCACTCCCTAGTTGATTTTACTTTAGACATAGGGTCTCCACTCACTAGTCTTCTTTTCTAACATATGGTCTCCACTCCCTAGTCTCTTTTCCAATATACGGTCTCCACTCCCTAGTTGATTTTATTTTAGACATAAGGTCTTCACTCCCTAGTCTCTTTTCCAACATAAGGTCTACACTCCCTAGTTGATTTTACTTTAGACATAGGGTCTCCACTCACTAGTCTTCTTTTCTAACATATGGTCTCCACTCCCTAGTCTCTTTTCCAATATACGGTCTCCACTCCCTAGTTGATTTTATTTTAGACATAAGGTCTCCACTCCCTAGTCTTCTTTTCCAACATAGGGTCTTCACTCCCTAGTTGATTTTATTTTAGATATAGAGTCTTTACTCCCTAGTCTCTTTTCCAACATAGGGTCTCCACTCCTTAGTTGATTTTATTTTAGACATAGAGACTCCACTCTCTAGTTGATTTTATTTTAAACATAGGGTCTCCACTCCATAGTCTCCTTTTCCGACATAGGGTCTTCACTCCCTAGTTGATTTTATTTTAGACATAGAGTCTCCCCTCCCTAATTGATTTTATTTTAGACATAGGGTCTCCACTCCGTAGTCTCTTTTCCAACATAGGGTCTCCACTCCGTAGTCTCTTTTCCAACATAGGATCTCCACTCTCTAGTTGATTTTATTTTAGACATAGGGTCTCCACTCCCTAGTTTTTTTTCTGTCAACAAAAGGTCTCTACTCCCTAGTTGATTTTATTTTTAGACATAAGGTCTACACTCCCTAGTCTCTTTTCCAACATAGGGTCTCCACTCCCTAGTTGATTTTATTTTAGACATAGGGTCTCCACTCCCTAGTTGATTTTATTTTAGACATAATATCTCCACTCCCTTGTCTTCTTTTCCAATATAGGGTCTTCACTCCTTAGTTGATTTTATTTTAGACATAGGGTCTCCACTTCCTAGTCTCTTTTCCAACATAGGGTCTCCACTCTCTAGTTGATTTTATTTTAGACACAGGGTCTCCACTTCCTAGTCTTCTTTTCCAACATTGGGTTTTCACTCCCTAGTTGATTTTATTTTAGGCATAAGGTCTTTACTCCCTAGTCTCTTTTCCAACATAGAGTCTCCACTCACTAGTTGATTTTATTTTAGACATAGGGTCTCCACTCCCTAGTCTCCTTTTCCAATATAGGGTCTCCACTCCCTAGTTAATTTTATTTTAGACATAGGGTCACCATTCTCTAGTCTCCTTTTCCAATATAGGGTCTCCATTTCCTAGTTGATGTTATTTTAGTAGTCTCCTCACCAATTTAGGGTACATCAATCCCTAGTTGCGTCTCCCCATATTGGGTACACTATTCTCTCATCGTATTTCCTCGACATAAGGTACATCAATCATTAGTTGAGGCACCATTTAGACAATAAAGGAAGACCATTCCAAAAAAAAAATACTCTCCGGGTACACCATTCCTGGCCCTTTTATTGTTTTCAATAAAGAAGTAGTTTAGTTTTTTGTTACAATAACTCACGAAATTCTTCTAGTGAAAACTGGGGTTGAAAGATTTTGGTCGTTTGTTTGTTTTTGTGTCTGAGCATGTCTTACCTCGAGGCATAGGGTTCGAAATGACCAAAAAAGGAAGTCTCAATCCAGAATAAAGAAAAGAAAAGAAAAAAGAAGTGAATCAAAAATGAAGAAGTGAATGAAAAAATGTGAACTGCTCAAGACATGATTGAAGTCACGAGCATTGCATTTCCCGTTTTTATCAGAAGAAGCCATAGAAGAATGAACTAGCACCTGCAGCTAGCAATCATCAAGGTTCAAATCAAAAGTCTTTATGATTCTCCATTCAAGACTCAAGATCAAGGTTTAGAAGACTTAAAGATAGGAATCTTGTAACTCATAGCTGATAGGCTTGTTTAGTTTTTTTATTTTTATTTTTATTTTGAATTTGATGTAATAACAGGACCACGGACTGCAGCCTCGACGGAACGTCACTCGACTCTCGAACCTCATCATTCCATTATTCTCCTTGAACTACAAGCACCCTGATTCTCTTATAACTCGGGATATGTACGCTATCCAAAATCAGGACTCGGTTGCACCCTTATCTTTTATTTATTTTCCTTTTGAATAATAGTTTGATCAAAAATTAGTCACATGGCTCACCTTTTCTTTACCTGAAAACTTTTCATGTTTCCAAGCAAAGAGGGGCATGCTGTGAGCACCTAATTTTTGACCATGCTCGATTGTTTCACCACCTCTTAATGTTTAAATATTTATTTAGTTTAATCCTGATATTTTAGCTTTTATTTCACTTTTTACTAGGTTTATTTGATAATAAAAAAAATCACACAAAAAGAGTCATATTTTAGATAATAGTTGTGTTTTATTTACGAAAGAAAAGAAAATTCACAAAAAGTATGTTTCTTCTAATTTTGGTAAGACTAGTAATTTTATAAATTTTCTTTATAGTTTCTTCTATTTTTTCTAGTTTAAAATAATAGTGTAGTATTTTTAATTTTAGATTATCATTTTTTTTAAAATTAAAAAAACAAAAGAGAACCAATGAAAAAATGCCACTTGGCAAAGATTCCTTTTTATCTATATGTAACAAACCCACTTGCACATAGGGAGGCACATTTTGGCATTTTTGGGGAATTATTTAGAAAGATTTTTATCTTGCAAAATTCACAAGAAAAGGTACAACAAAAGTCACCAGCAGAAAAATATTCCCTCACATCCTCTCCCTCATCCCTTTAGTTATATATATCACACACACAAAGGCCACATTAGAGGAGGAAGGGACGGAAAAAGAAAGCACAATAGCGCAGCCTCCCTCTCCACGAAATCAACCATGAAAGCTTCACCATCTTTCCTCCATCGTTATCCCAAAAAGCTCTGCTAAACAGCCCCTTTTCCTCCACCTAATCAGCAGCCTCAACACCATCCAAACACCTTTGTTTTTCTCCCTTAAAAATATACCAAGCTTCCACCAAAAACTACCCAAAATACTGCTGAAATTGCAGCTAAAACCAATCCAAAACCATGCTGAAAACCAGCTTCAAAACATCCCCAAAATGCACCAGAAATCAGCCAAAACGCAGCTGAAATTACTCCCCAAAAGCAGCTCAATAACAGCCCGAAATTCCCTAAAAACATCCTGAAATCCAACCCCAAAACTCCTCAAATTCCATCCCCAAAAAAAGCCATAAAACACCCCCCAAAACGACCTCAAAACAGCTCCAAAAACGAGCTGAAAATCCAGTTTAAAACCAGCCACCATCTCCCATGAAAACTGACCTGAAACAGTCCCTTAAATCAATCCTAAAACCTGCTGAAATGACACCATTTTCTTCAGCTCAAAACCACCATTAAAAGCTGTCGAACAACCTCCAAAATCAGCCGAAAACGCAGAAAAACAGCCTCCTTTTCGCACAAAAATAGCAGCTCCAAAGTTGAGTTCGAGATCACCATCGAGGTCGCCATTCGATTCACTCCGGTTCGATGTTCCTTGTCCAACAAAAGCCACTCAGAAATTAAAGTTCCATTGTTCATTCAAGGTCCATTTTTACTCCTCTGCCCATTTCTATATGTTCATCTGCCTTGTCTTTTGTTTTCTTTGCTAATTACTGTAAGCATGTTTATTTTAATGTGATGAGCTGATGATTGTATTTGTTTCCTTGCCTTTTCGTTAGTTTGATATCTTGAATTGGTAGAGTAGTTGATAAGATTAATGTAGGGAATTATTTGTTCTATTTAATTTATGGAATGTTCATCGAATTCTTGTAGGTTGGGTAATAATCATATTGGGCCATGTTAACGTAGTGTAAAAATATTAAAGCGGGTTGTGTGTTGGTTTAAGCCAGAAAAGGATTTGGGCCAAAAAGAATTCTGCCCGGCCCAAGAGTGGTACAATTGAAGCTGGCCCAAATGTCAATAAGGCTACAAGATAGCCCACCTTTCTATAACTAATTTACTTCATCTTTTCCACAAATAATTTCATAATCTATGGCCTTACAATAATCTCAAATTAATTTTTTTAAAAAATGACTCATAAACACGTTAGTTGCTTTTAGGCACCTAAATAATTTAATTATCATGGTTATAGGTACGGCTCCCGTGGCATAACTATGATACATAAATCCAAAATTCAAGTGCGCGTTCACGCGACTTGACTAATCAACTTCGAATAATTAAAAATAAACATGTTGTGAATCACGGGTACATTTCACGTGGCGTGATTTGCGGTGTGTACAAAAATAACAAGTGCGCGACACTGCGACTTGTTTAAATTAATTTCATAATTGTTTTAAAATAATTAAAAAACGATATAAAAGCGGCAATACAAAAAGGTTCTAAAACATGTAATAATTCAGATATTTAAGCCAGGTATTAATTGTTAAGCGACCGTGCTAAAATCACGGAACTCGGGAGTGTCTCACATCTTTTTTCGGGTTAACAAAATTTCTTACCCGGTCTTCTGTGTTCGTAGACCATAAATAGAGTCAAATTTTCTCGATTTGGGATTTCAAAATAAACTGGTGACTTGGGACACCATAATAATTATTCCAAGTGGCGACTCTAATTAAATAAATAATCCCATTTTGAATAATGTCACTTTAATTGGAAAAATTCCCCTATCCCTCGGGAAAAAGGAGGTGTGACAATTACTATCTAATGATATATATAAAAAATTTGAGATAATCTTTTATTTAAAAAGCCATAAAATTTCTTTGGAAATTATAAAATAAAACCATCTATAATATAAAATAAAATAAAAAGTACAAAAACACATTAAAAAGGTGAGAAGGTAACTCTCAATAATCATGATGGATAAGTAATTGTGTAGAAAATGACCAATATAAATTTTAGGATTCACTCACTTAAGTAGAAAGAACAAAGAAACAAGTGAAAGAGAGTGCAAAAGTTTGTACAGATGCATTTTACTGAAAAACATATAATAATAATAATAATAATAATAATAAGAAGAAGAAGAAGAAGAATAAGAAGAAGAAGAAGAAGAAGAAGAAGAAGAAATATTTTGGATAATTTTACTAGATAGAACAAAATTAAGAAAATAAAGAAATACTGTAAAAAATAATTAAAAAATTAAAACTAGAAAAAAAATAAAGTAAAAAAGTGAGGGACTATTACTAGTTACTAGAAAGAACAAAAAAGAAAAAAAAAACCCAGAAAAGAAGAAAATTAAAAAAAAATTGAAAAAGAGTGCAGAATATCATTACAAAGAAAAAAACAACAATAAAATGGGAAAAAATAAAAGAAAGTGAAAAGGATAAAAACAAGAAAGTAAAAAATAAAAACAAAGAAAAAAGGGGGAATGGCCTTCGGTGGAATCAGCATAAGAAGGGAGAGACCAGGTAATAAAATCTTCAAAAAGTACATATCCTGTCATATTTTTAAAAGGGAAGTGTTTGGATCATAAAGTTTTTAGAGGGGGCTCTTAGCATTCTTTTCTCAATTAGGAGCACTTACTAATTCAGACAGTGTTAGTTTCTGTCAACAACAAACATATTTCAAAATTTTAAACTTATACGACGTTAAATTAGTTACTAACTTCATGACCCTTTTCTGAATTTGAAAACAACCTTCTTCTTTTTATAAGAAGTCAGTATTTTTAAAATAATCCATTATCATATAGCCTCACCATATGGAACAATAAATAAGAAAGCAAATACTGAAGACGCGGAACAATAAATAAATCAGTTTACCCTTAAAATCTGATAACAATTAAACTTATAATGAAATTCTAAGAATACGCGATTTCACTTAATACCGATAGACAAATATGAAGATTAATAACAGAAATGAACTATAAACTAAAGCGAACCAGTATTGAAACGGAATTCAACCCTCGAGCTAGGGTGCCATCGAACTGATTGATACCAAAATAGTTAAAAATAAAGCAAGCTGATGAACAAGAAAGTATAAGCTAAAGAGAGAGTGTTATATTGGCTTTTTAACGTGAGAACCATGTCTTACAAATGGTTAATACTCCCATTTATATAATAGAGGAGTTCCACTTATGGTATAACTCTAATTATAGAAGGAAATCCCATTATTAGCTAATTAACCGTTTCTGATTTGATCTGTTCCGAGATTTACGCCATGATCCTCGACCAGTCACCGAGATTTACGCCGTGATCCTCGACCAGTCACGAATATCTCGTCTTTCTGTTATTGTGCTATCTTCGATCTTGCTCTATGTCTGTTTTGTTTGGCTTCTATCGCTACTAGCCTCGATCTTGACAGGTACCTCGGTTCTGAACTCGGTACCTTGTCCTCGTGATATGGCCTATTCCGTTACGAGGCCATCCTCCGATGCAAACTCCCGGTCTCGGTCAAATAGTAAAATCGGATGGGCCTGATTTTAACCGTATACAGATAGTCCCCTCCTGTTTTTGAAGTGTAACGACAAGAAACGAATTGAGCCTTCGATTTTCTATCTCGACCTGTCATGATGTTATCCTTGTGACGTAAGCGACGGAAGTGACTGAAACGTCCCGTATGTACAATTACCAAGGCATTAAAGGGCCGATGTAGCGGTCCTTTAATGTAGCTGTCGCTTGGATGCCTGGTGCAATCCCTAACCCCAAGAGCTGGGTTCGGGACCTAGCCTCGACCTCTACGTATACCGAGCATTCATGGCGTGACTTATCAAAGGGCCGATGGGAAGCCAAAACTCATGTTAAGCCCCTTTCCACGTCTTTAATGATTTTAATAAAGCATTTCTTACTTAATTCCCTTTCATACGGGCCTTGGCAAAGATGCACTTATGGGGGCCCTATCTGGTGAGGGGGAGATTTCGATCCCGGCACCGAAACCGACAAAGGACAAAAAGAGAAAAAGGTCCTCACCCACCGAGGATCCAGAACCTAAGAAGAAGGTGGCTCGTAAGCCGAAGAAGAACATCATCCTCCTAACCGAAGAGTTTGTTCGGCGTCTAAGGGAGGAAGATGAAGAAGTTAAGATGACGACTCCGGGTTGATGGCCCGAGTGGGAATGAGCACCGAGGTTCCAAAGGCCACTGAATCGGTGAAGGCTGCAGAGACTCCGTCTCGAGATGAGGGGGTCTCGGGAAGAGACTTGGGCGAAGTCCCCGAGTCATCGAGGATCGAAGATGCCTCCCACCACACTGAGCCAACGGTGGGTACGGCTGTCGAGGCCCTTCGAGATAAGGAGAGGGCAATAGAAATTGGAGGCTCCCCGCTGCTCCCCTCGTTTTCTGAGGAGATGACTCAAGAGGCTCGGGCCTTGAAGACCCTCTCCATCGAAGGAGCCCACGGAAAGGAGGACCCCTTCCGTGATTACTTTACCGGTCTGAGTGACTTGGAGGTCTCGAGGAAGGACTCGGGCGAGGCATCGAGCCTTTTCAACGAAGCGCAACAAGCTCTGAATCAGGTAAGCCTTAACTCCCCTTGTTGGTGTTACACTTGTGTTCATTTTTCTCTTCCTGTCTAACTTCTTTTCTTCTTTCTACGTAGGCCTCGGCGCTTCACCGGGAAGCATTTTCTCGGTCTCGAGCTGAGCTGAGTCGGTGTGAGGCCGACCTCCGAGGGCTCACAGAGGAGAGGAATGCCCTTAAACTTCTCTATGGGCAAAAAAAAGAGGAGACCAAGGACCTCCGAGCCAAGTTGGCCAAGGCTTACCAAGATCAGACCGACTTGATCGAGTAGGTAATGAAAATCTTAAAATCCCATGGGCTCGATTCAGGAACGGTGGCTAATATTTCAATCTCACATCTGCATCAAAAGGTCGAGAGGATCGAGCAGCTCCGCGAGGAGGTCAATATGATGAAGGCGGAGACCTTGGGGTGGAAAGAAGGCATGGACCGCTTCGCTGCAGAAAAAGAGACTACTTTATCCAAATTGTCATCGGCCGAAAGTCAGCTTCGAGGCATGAGGGAGAAGAGCTCATCTCAAGAAAGGAAAATAGAGGAGCTTGAGGCTCGGTTGGCTTCCGAACTTGCCAAGGCCAAATCTGAAGCTGAAAAGGCAAAGGCCGGGGCATATGTGATCGTGGCCGTCTATCGGGCCGATGCTGAAGCCGCTCAAGTCCAAGCGAGAGAGGCATACGAGACCGCTCAAACTCGAGCATATTGGATTGCCGAACTCGCCAAATGTCAATCTCGGAGGGAAACCCTCGAGGAGATCCACGCTCGAGGTTTCGATCTTACCGACGAGATAGTAAAGGCTAGAGAGCATAAAGCCGAAGCTGGAGCGTTGGCCACTTCCGATGATGATGATGATGATGGCAACAAGAGCGGGTTCGAGAATGGGGAGGACCTCGATGGAGAAGAAGTTGTCCCCGGAGAAGATCAGGAACCTTAGGATTTTTCACTTTTGATCTTTTGTATTGGATCCTGATCGGATCTTATAAATATTCTCATATATATAAAGATCTCTTTCCTTTCCGACTTGTCTTTATTTCATTTATGCCTTGTGAAAATTTTGTTTTGTTTATGCCTTATGAAAATTTTGTTCATAAGTTCGAGGCTTAGGCAATTTGATCGAAGCCGAACTAGTGTAGTTTTTATAATCGAGTGAGTACTTGATCGAACTCGTAGCAAGGTGACCCTTAGGTTTTAATTGAGTGAGGATGATTTCTCAAAAATAAACACGCCCTTTAGGCTCTCGAATTAGGCCGATACGGCCATAGCAAAAAGAATGGCTTTCTCCCCGTTTTCGGCTTGAAAAGTTTATTGTTTAATCATATAAATTCTGGTGTGCCTTAACATGAAATAAAGGGTTTGCTCGAGAGTTTGAACGGTTCCGTACCCATTAGGATTTTCAAGGATCGATATTATCAAGACCCTTTGTTTCGTAATGCCTTAGCATAAAATAAAGAATTTGTTCGAGAGTTCGAACGACTTTGTACCCATTAGGGTTTTCGAGGGTCGATATTATCGAGACCCTTAGAAATTTAGCCGAGGGTAGCCTTTTTAACCGGTTTGTGAAACTATTCGAAGGCGTGTTTAATAAAAGGAATCGGATGTCTCCGAACCGTGTTAATTTGGTCGTAGCCTTTAACTTGGGATTTTCCTTTTAGGCTTGTTTCCCTGTTATACTTCGAACTTGTTCGAAGTATCAGTCCCCGAGTGGGGTGGTCGTGGCCTATAAAATCGAGGATTGCCTTTTTAAGGTCTTACGATTTCGAGGTTTAGTAATTCGTTCATGTCGATTTTTTGGACGGCAGTCCCTAAGTATCGGGTAAATTGTTTGAACTTCAGTTCTGATCGGCCCTTAAGCCAGTTTGCACAATAGATCATAAGTATGAAATTGTAAACTATAAATTTTTCTTAAGCATGGAACATCTGGTAAGGAAAAATACTTCTTTCAATAGATTATACATGCGTACGTGTTTTGGCATTAGGGTTCGAGTAATCTACATGGACACGGTTCATTTGACCGTTTGGTCCTCTACAAAATTTACCTATCGAGACCCTATCGACACGAAGTATTTTCCTTGTAAGTATCCGAAGGTGTTGCCCCCTAGTATTCGAGGTTGATTGTAAAGGAGCCTCGAATACTGTTGAATTGCTCTAAGTTAGCACGAACAATAGTTTCCTCGTTAAAAACCTCGCCGGAAAAACCCATTTGGGACAAAAACCGGTCTAAAGGAAAAAGAGCGCAACGCGTGCTTTCAGACCTAAAGACTTTGTGCTTGAAGAATCCTCTGATGTCTTCGATCAAACATCTGCAAATGGTTAGTATAAAATATAAACGAAAATGGAGAAGGTCATACCTTAGTAGTAATATCGTTTGAGGGGTGATATATTCCAATTGTTTGGTAATTGTTCGCCGTTCATCGTGCCAAGTTTGTAGGATCCTTTTCCGACGATGCCGAGGACCTGATACGGTCCCTCCCAGTTCGGACCAAGTTTTCCTTCATTTGGGTCTCGAGTATTGAGGGTGGCCTTTCTCAGAACCAAGTCCCCGATTTTGAAGTGTCGAAGATTGGCTCTTCGATTGTAGTACCTTTCGATCCGTTGTTTCTGTGCGGCCATTCGAACGAGGGCGGCTTCCCGTTTCATCTAGCAATTCGAAGCGTGTATTCATAGCCTCGTGATTTGACTCTTCCGTTGCATATCGAAACCTGACGCTGGGTTCCTCGACTTTAACCGCGATCAGAGCTTCGGCGCCGTATACTAAAGAAAATGGCGTTGCCCCCGTACTGGATTTTCACGTTGTTCGATACGCCCAAAGGACTTCGGGCAATATTTTCTCTCCATTTTCCCTTAGCGTCATTCAATCTTTTATTTAGATTTTGAATGATGGTTTTGTTTGTTGATTCGGCCTGTCCATTCCCACTAGGATGAATCGTGCGACCTTCGTACATAGAGTCCTCGATTCCCTAGGGTCCGATGGAAGCTTCCCGTTTTTAGGTATTCGATATATTTGCTCCTCCAATCCCAGGTCAGAGTTGTGGAGTTGATTTCGGTGTGGCCTTTTTCGATTACTAACCTTGAAAGTTGTACGACAGTTTCCGAGCTGATTTCGTCGCCTTCGACTGATGACCACAAATTTGCGAGGGCATCGGCCTCGCTGTTTTGTTCTCGAGGCACATGCTATAGAGTCCATTCTTTAAACCGATGTAGAGTCACCTGTAGTTTGTCCAAGTATCTCTGCATTCAATCCTCTCGAACCTCGAAGGTTCTGTTGACTTGGTTTACCACAAGCAAGGAGTCACATTTTGCCTCGATGACTTCTGCTCCCAAACCTTTAGCTAGCTCGAGACCTGCAATCATGGCCTCATACTCGGCCTCATTGTTAGTTAACTTAGCATTTTTGATAGCTTGTATAACTGTATTACACATGGGTGGCTTCAAAACGATGCCTAACTCGGACCCCTTCACGTTTGAAGCACCGTCTGTGAAGAGGGTTCACACCCCCGATGATGTACTCGACTTTATTAATAGTTTCTTTTCAACCTCGGGTACGAGGGTTGGCGTAAAGTCGGCCACGAAGTCCGCAAAGATTTGAGACTTGATGGTCGTTCGGGGTCGATACTCGATATCGTACCCACTGATCTCGATGACCCATTTGGCCAATCGGCCCGAAAGTTAGGGCTTATGCAAAATATTACGAAGAGGATAAGTAGTCACCACGCAGATCGGGTGACACTGTAAATATGGTTTTAATTTCCTAGAGGCGCTTATTAGGGCAAGCACTAATTTTTCTAAGTGTGGGTACCGGGTCTCAACCTCACCTAGAGTTCGACTAACATAATAAACAGAAAATTGCGTACCTTGCTCTTCTCGAACTAGGACATCACTTATCGCGATTTTCGAGACTGCAAGTATAGTGGCTCGTCCGCTTTCGGAGTATGAAGCAGTGGCGGGCTCGAGAGGTATCGCTTTAGTTGTTCCAATGCTTGTTGGCATTCCAGGGTTCATGCAAAATTGTTGTTCTTTTTGAGCAGTGAGAAGAACCTGTGACTTCTATCTGAAGACCTCGAGATGAATCGGCCTAGGGCGGTTATGCGCCCTGTTAATATTTGTACGGCCTTAACATTATCCACGACTGTGATGTCCTCAATCGCCTTGATCTTATCGGGATTCATTTCGATACCCCGATTTAATACCATAAAGCCGAGGAATTTGCCTGAGCCGACCCCTAATGCACATTTCTCCGGGTTGAGTTTCATGTTGTATTCCCTTAGTATATCGAAGGTTTCCTGCAAATGTGTCAAATGGTCCTCTGCTCGCAGGGACTTAACTAGCATATCGTCAATATAAACTTCCATTAACTTACCTATTTGTTCTTCGAACATTCGATTTACTAAGCGTTGATAAGTGGCACCAGCATTTTTTTAGTCCAAACGGCATTACATTATAACAATAGGTGCCATACTTAGTGATGAACGAAGTCTTTTCCTGATCCTCAGGGTTCATTTATATTTTATTGTACCCGGAATATGCATCGAGAAAACTAAGGATCTTGTGGTCGGACGTGGCATCGATCATGCGATCGATATTCGTCTGAGGAAAAAAGTCTTTAGGACATGCGTTCTTTAAATCTTTATAGTCTACNACATGCGATCGATATTCGGCAGAGGAAAAGAGTCTTTACGACATGCTTTGTTTAAATCTTTATAGTCTACGCGCATTCTAAGTTTATTTCCCTTTTTAGGGACTACAACTACGTTTGCTCACCATTCGGGATATTTTACCTCGCGAATGGATCCGATTTTAAGAAGTTTGGTTACCTCGTCCTTGATGAATGCATGTTTTACCTCGGACTGGGGTCTTCTCTTTTGTTTTACCGGGCGNTAAATCTTTATAGTCTACGCGCATTCTAAGTTTATTTCCCTTTTTAGGGACTACAACTACGTTTGCTCACCATTCGGGATATTTTACCTCGCGAATGGATCCGATTTTAAGAAGTTTGGTTACCTCGTCCTTGATGAATGCATGTTTTACCTCGGACTGGGGTCTTCTCTTTTATTTTACCGGGCGAAATTTCGGGTCCAAGCTCAGTCGATTTGTAGCGATTTCCGGTGGGATCCCTGTCATAACTAAATGGGACTAAGCAAAACAATTCATATTATTTATAAGAAAATTGATAAGTTTTACCCTGAGCTCGGGGGTTAACCCTGTACCCAGGTATACATTTCGATCGGGTAGATGCTCGATCTGTACAACTTGTTCTAGCTCCTCGACCGTCGATTTGGTGGCGTCGGAATCCTCGGGGATTATGAAGGATCGAGGGATTCAATAGTCATCGTCATCGTCATCGTCCGCTCCCTGCTTCTCCGATTGAGTCGAGGCTGGTAGCTGTGGTTGCTATTTAGCTTCTTGTTTTCCTTTGGACTCTGATCCTTTTGTTGACAAAAGCGACGATACCGGTATCACTTCGTCGACCGCGAACATCTCTTTGGCATCATGTTGTTCCCCATACACCGTTTTTACTCCATCCAGTGTTGGGAACTTCAGCATTTAGTGAAGGGTTGAGGGGACCGCCTTCATATTGTGAATCTAGGGTCTTCCGAGCAGTGCATTGTATCTCATATCGCCTTCGATCACATGGAACTTTGTTTCTTGAATAATTCCGGCTATATTTACTGGTAGGATGATTTCACCTTTAGTTGTTTCGCTTGCCATGTTAAAGTCATTGAGAATCCGAATTGCGGGTACGATCTGATCTTGTAGGCCGAGCTGCTCCACGACCCTCGATTAAATAATATTGGCCGAGCTTCCTAGATCAATTAAAACACGTTTAACCTGAATTTTATTCATAAAGATATAGATTACCAAAGCATCATTGTGGGGTTGTGAGATCCCTTCTGCTTCATCATCATTGAATGATAAAGCGCTTTCTGGCACATAGTCTCGAGTTCGTTTTTCTCTGGTGATTGATACTTTAGTGCGTTTGAACATGGGTCCTTGTGGAATATCGACCCCACCAACGATCATGTGAATCACGTGTTGTGGTTCTTCCTACTTGTTTTTCCTGTTTGCGTCTCTGTCTCTGAAATGGTTTTTAGCTCGGTCGCTCAAGAATTCTCGAAGGTGACCCTCGTTGAATAAACGGGCCACCTCCTCCCTTAGTTGTCTGCAGTCTTCGGTTTTATGACCATGTGTACCATGGTATTTGCATGTTTGATTGGGGTTCCTTTGGGATGGATCGATTTGTAGGGGTTTGGGCCATCTAGTATCTTTGATTCTGGCTGACACAATACCTGATGCGTCGATGATGAAGTTGTATTCTGACAATCGTGGTGCTTCTGTGGGATTGGCATGTTTATCGAAGCCACTTTTGCTCATGAGCCCTCGAGAGCTCTGTCTTCGATCGTTCCTTCGATCATTTCGGATGGGATTGCGTCCTGGGCCGTTGTTTCTACGTGATAGATACCGATCTCTGCTCGACCGGGGTTCCCTATCGATATCCCTTTGAGTTCTACCGACGGGCCTGTTTGGATAAGCGGAATCAGAAGGGGTCCCCAATTGATCATCCTCGACCCTGATCTTCGACTGGTATCGATTATGTACATCGGCCCAGGTTTCCGCTGAATATTCAATTAAATTCTGCTTTAGTTGTCGTGATGCCACCGAACTTCGTTCGTTCAAACCTTGAGTAAAGGCATGAACAGCCCAATCGTCTGTGACTGGTGGTAGTTCCATGCGTTCCATCTGAAACCGAGATACGAATTCCCTCAACATTTCGTTGTCTTTTTGTTTCACCTTGAAGAGGTCCGATTTTCTAATCGCAACCTTTATTGCTCCGGCATGTGCCTTTACGAAGGAGTCTGCAAGCATGGCGAAGGAATCGATGGAACTAGGCGGCAAATTGCGGTACCATATCATTGCTCCTTTCGACAAGGTTTCTCCAAATTTCTTCAGTAGAACAGATTCAATCTCATCGTCCTCTAAGTCATTTCTCTTTATTGCGCATGTATAAGAAGTGACATGTTCATTAGGGTCGGTGGTCCCATTGTACTTTAGGAATTTCTGGCATTTGGAACTTCTTCGGAATGAGTTTCGGTGCCGCACTTGGTGGGAAGGACTTCTGTACAAATTTCTTTGAATCCATACCTTTTAGAATCGGTGGTGCCCTTGGTATTTGGTCAACCCGGAAGTTGTATGTCTCCACTTTCTTGTCATTTGCCTCAATTTTTTTTTCTCCCGATTCAATCTGTTTAGTGAGCTCCTCGAACATTTTCATAATGGCGGGGTTAGTCCCCGATTCGTTGGCATTCGACCTTTCTGGCACAGGCCCAGTCCTGTGAATGACTTCTGGTTCGAACCTACTCGGTGTTCGGTGCTGATTTTGTAGTTGTGCTATATCGGCTTGTTGAGCTTGTAACAATTCGAATATCAATTGGAGACTAATTCCACCATCTTCTCCGCCCTGCGTACCTCGACCACCTGATCGAACTTCCCTGCGTATACTACCTTCGGGCTCAACGCCCAAATTTGCATTTAGGGCGACATGTGAACTAACATCGACGGGATTTGCAATTGGTGCTCCCTCGAGGTCGGCCTGAGGCACCTCGATTCCTGGGGCGGTTATGTTGTCGTTTTCCCCATGAAATCTGAGGTTGTTGTCACCGTGTGTAGGTGCTGCTTGCGAGTTTGACATATTTATCCTGAAAACAAAGATTCTTACGAGGACAAGTGTAAAGTAGTGTGTGTTATCGAAATTAGTATAAAACAATCACTATTATCCTTAGCCCCACGGTAGGCGCTAAACTGTTTACCCTTAAAATTGAATAACAATTAAACTTATAATGAGGTTCTAAGGATACGCGATTTCACTTAATACCGATAGACAAATATGAAGATTAATAACAAAAATGAATTATAAAATAAAGCGAACCAGTATTGAAACGGAATTCAACCCTCGAGCTAGGATGCCCTCGAACTGATTGATACCAAAATAGTTAAAAATAAAGCAAGTTGATGAACAAGAAAGTATAAGCTAAAGAGAGAGCGTTATATTAGCTTTTTTACGTGAGAACCGTGTCTTACGAATGGTTAATACTCCTCTTTATATAGTAGAGGAGTTCCACTTATGGTATAACTCTAATTACATAAGGAAATCCCATGATTAGCTAATTAACCGTTTCTAATTTGATCCGTTCTAAGATTTACGCCATGATCCTCGACCAGTCACCGAGATTTACGCCATGATCCTCGACCAGTCACGGATATCTCGCCTTTCTGTTATTGTGCTATCTTCGATCTTGCTCGATGTTTGTTTTGTTTGGCTTCGATCGCTACTAGCCTCGATCTTGACAGGTACCTCGGTTCTGAACTCGGTACCTTATCTTCGTAATATGGCCTATTCCGTTACGAGGCCATCCTCCGATGCAAACTCCCGGTCTCGGTCAAATAGTAAAATCGGGTGAACCCAATTTTAACCGTATACAAAATCAGCATATGGATGTTTGATTATGTCTTAAAAAACACTAATAACCTAAGTACACAAAGTGATACTTCCCAATTAAATTCAGCCTTCAATAATATCTAATTATCAGTAAAAGACAACGTTCTTCCAAGATTATATATGCCTAATATTTTCACCTAATAGGGGTACTTAACAACCTAATTTTGTGACTGATGGACATTCCTCCCGCATTAAATAAAATTAGACTAAACCAATAAAAGAGAAACTAGTCTTTTTGAAACCTGAATTTTGGAGTATGTAGAGAATAGAGGTCAGTTTTCTCTCTTAATTTTCCATTCGGTCTCCCCAATAATTGGAGATCTACATTTACAACTTCCAACAGATCAAGATGTCACCGGCTTTGCAACTCGAAATCTCGATAATTATGCCATTTTTGGTATCTCTGGTTACCTGTCAGCACCGGCCTAAGTCGACGTGCAGATGTGCATTGAGAACAGCAGCATCCCCTTAGATCTTTCACGCAGCCTGCGCAGCATCTGAACAAAACCAATGAAGTATTAGAACGAATATAAGTACACACTTTCTTTCAATCTACTGTTTAGTGTTTATATAACTGACACAAACCACATAGTAATATATATAACTGACACAAACCACATAGTAATATAAGAGCAACCTTCGCTTCGCTGGAGATAGAAAAGACAAGTTTTAAACTGATGAATCCTTGCCTAGAGAAAAAAGTTCTTTCTTCTACCGTTTTGGAGGAAAGCACGTAAGAAAAAGTTTTATCTTAAGGATCCTTGGCTAGAGACATCAACTTCTTTCTCCTACTTACTTGGAGGAAAGTTGATACAAATAGGTAAGTTAACTCATGGAAGTCTTTCGCCCAAAATGTCTCTCGTTAGCTGAATTTTGGAAGTAAAACAAATCATATACCAACTCCACAGGCTTGATGGTGCAAATATAAGTGATTAAAGTAGCATCCATCCATATGTTTATTTGGTGAAATGGTTAGTCTTACAGGAAAAGTAAGTTGCAGTCAAGGTTTGCACAATTGCGGTGCCTCAGCTCACAGACTTGTGAACCACAGATATAGCATTTGGCAAACGAGTTATCCAGGGAGCCTTTTAGCTTTGTGCTTGCTTCGATCTCCACTTCAGGCTTGTAAGTAGAAGGCGGCAGAGAAAGACGGGCATCAAATACAAATAGATTTCCAACCCAACCTACAGAACCTTCTCTCTCAAGATAATGAGAAACACCCCCCTTCAAGGTGTACAATCGTTTAAAACCTTGCTTTCTGTTGCGAAAACAAAATAAGTTGTCAGCCGTGAACTCACACAACATTTTCACGTAAGACGCAAAGGTAAAACTGAACAACAGATAGTGCAAAGCATTAATTAAGATCCCAATTCTAGTGATGGTGAAATCACATGCACCTGAATATTGAGATGAATAATTTATGTTGAGCAACTGAATAGCCATATGATAGCTGACAAAGTTTAGGCACATACTCCTCAAACCTAATCTTAGTTTCCAGAAGTATATAACAGAAGTATTTAGCCCAACAGAATTTATAAATTGCATTTGAGAGATCCTACTGATGTTGGCTACTGAAGAAACTTATATAATAATGGAATTTCCTACAGGTAAAAGCTTGAATAATTTCCACGTATGCATGCAGCAGAGCAGCCTGATTCATAAATTGACTTCCAATGAGGGTTATGTAGCTCATTTAACCAACAGATGATCTATGTAGAAGAGCAGTATGAAAAGTACAAACACCAGCAAAGTAGCTATTCTCACCCCTCAACAGTATGATTTGGGGGAGAAATTATGGGAAGATAATTGCTTTGTGGAGCGTAGATGACAACAAATTCTATATTTGAAGTACTTTAACCAGGAAAAGCCGAAAAGGGGATATTCTTATGGTGTCTCTTAAGAGACTGCTCAAAGTTCCACTATCTCACACATCTATGCTATAGCACTTAAGTACATGATAGAACATTAACGCATACAAAAAGAACACACAGCTTACCGTAGTATAGCAGAATATACATCACAGCGGATACCTCCAGTGCAGTACATCAATATATCAGTTCTCTCCTTATCAACAGCTGCTAAAGGATCTGAAGCAATCACCTGCATAACAGGATGGCAAGATATTAGTTATATTTACGGACAAAAGCACGTTCCACGATATTGTCTTGTGCAGGAGGTGACAATCTTTAAGTTTCATATTAAGCATACATCGGACATACAACCAAGGAAAATAGCAGCATGCAGCAGTGCAACTATGAACGAGAATACAACGGTAACAAATACCAGGATATTATGCAAGCAAGTACCAGATTTCACATCATCCCAATGGGTTGATTCTAGCCAGATACATTACTCATTAATGTAGAGAAGAAACAAGAGAAGCCCTGAGACAGGAAGTGTTTTCCTGCATTATACTATGGTCGACATGGAAAACTAATACTTACGGCTTTTGGTCAAGTAATGGGATCAGAAAGAAAGCAAGCACTTCAAATTATGTAAAAGTAACAACAAATTAAATTTACTAGCATTAGCTTGGACGACAAGACAGAAAATTGGGTAACAAATAGCTAAAACCTCTGAGTCAGATTGCCCAAATGAAGTGGACCGAAAACAATCAACATCCGGTCGCTGAGCGCCTTGAAAATGCCCAACATCCCATTCATAACCTTCCGGAAAATCAAACCAGAATCTATTAGCACAAAGGCACTTGAAATATTAAATTATGCAAAAGAAATAGCAAAGACGATAGCTGACTTTTACAGAGAGCATAATAAGATGTTTCACTTTAAGTGGCTTTTTGGTTTATACACAAGACATGGAATGGGACCTAAGTTGCTCGGACACGGGTGCGGATCTAGAGGTCGGATCCTTCGAGATGTAAATTCTAAGATTCGGTGATACGGATCATAGTACACGGGTGCGGGGATATGGCTAAAAATAATTCAACAAAATAAAAATATAAAAATATATCTAAATTATGAGAAATTTTGTGGAATACTTATGTATAGCTTGTAAAGTGTGAATTTCTTTTTTACTTTCAAGTTGTAGATAAGTAAATGATTGATTTCCTAGATAAGGTATGCTATTTTCTTCAAATTTACCCTAGTTTTGGTTCTGATTTTGAGAATCAAATTGTATCTCATCTCGAATTTTTCCGTCCGTCGCGGTCAAAGTACCCAAATTGTTTGACCAGATCCGGTACGGATCCCATACCCACCCCCATACTAGTGTCGTGTCGACACGGGTACGGCACCTAAACTGCCATGTCGGAGCAACTTAGAATGGGACTAGACTGGTCCAATCATAGATTTAAAACGTAGAGCATGAAGCTGTAGACAATTACAAGTGTTAGCATGTTAGAATCACTGTTTAAGTGTTGATATTAAGTTAGTGATTGACGAATTAAATATAAGATGAATGGTGTCTTATATTCCATATTCACCACGTCATCAATATCTCCTCTTCTCTTATTTATCGCGTGGTATCGCAGCTAAACATTGTGATAGAGACTTAAGTAGCTTCCGGATATCCCTCAATTGTGGGATAAAACAATCCCATGAGGGGGCTGGGAATATATGTACTTCTACAAGAATAACAGGTTCATTTACCTTGAGCAGGGTGAAACTTAAACAACAAGCATCAAGAGTTGGCCACATTGTTTAATCAGGCCAACCCCATAAATATAACACCTCCAGAGCATTCGAAGAAACACTAAAAATGTCAGTAACAAGCAACAGAAGAATACTTACCATTTCTCACATCAAGAAGTATACAACTGGGATTGATGTTTTCATGTGATGAACTATTAGTGTTATTTACAGCTTCCAATCTATTCCTCCATTCAGATGGTGCCAAAGGTTCCGCTCTCATAGATGGATCAAGCAAAGGAAGGTGAGAAATCCCTCCTTCCAACTGTTAACAAAATGTTAAAAGTATCAATATAAGCTTTTAAAAACAGAGAAAGGATATATTAATATATACATTGGTCCTCTATAAATGGATAAACTTTCCCCCTTAAACCTCAGAAAAGCACTACTTATGCAGATGCTTCTTTTATAAGGAAATTGTAAGCCTACCTTACCGTCAATGGGAGCTACTTATGCAGATGCTAAGACATGCCCATATGAACCATCAATCCCAACTTCTTTTCCAATATCTTTGCTGACCTTCAAGTTTCATTCAACATCTAAGATTTCCACAAATTAAGAAATATGCGGTAATTTGAAAATACGGACGCTATAGGTTTTTATTGTTTTAAGAACATTTGAATTGTTAATTGCTTGTGCAAACCTCTCTAAGAGCAATCTGTATGTACTGCATCCACTATCTACCTCCTCTATAGTCAATCTTAAATTGAAATCCTTTTCTGAGCTTACCTCTCATAAGATCAGTCTTAAAGTGGGTTATTCTGCTGAGCCACTTTGACTTTGGTACTGACAATTGATCACTTGAGAAAACAAATCTTGGGAAAGCTAAACAGAAATACTATACTACTAAATCCATTACTTCATTTTGCTCTTTTTTATCTTTTCCTTTAGCTGGCCGAAGGGTATAAAATAATATGACAGTTTTAAACCAAAAGATGTTGACCAAATAGTCATATTTGCATTAGTCTTGTAATTGTCAGGAAGAAAGAACACAGAAGCTGATGAGCTAGTTGCCTGCCCGCAAGAAGACATAATACTGGGCCAAAGAGGCTGCTATATCAAACAGAACAAAGCGCAAATCTAAAGTAATAAGCATGTCTTTACGATATACATAATCTGACAATTGCGGTTATTGGGTGGGAGTAATAAAAGCAAAATTTAAACTCTATCAATTCACATGTCATGAAGAAAAGATATCCCTTAAGTTACTACCCATGAAGTAGCTGGTGAGCCAGACAAGCAGGAAACAGCATGCAGGAATGAGACAGTGCAAGACTTGCCTGTACAAGAGAGGGCTTATAACGCAACTTCAATCTTGGAAAGGTATGCCCGTTTGATGCTGGCGAGATCTGGACCAGTACATCAGAAAATCTGAGGTCTTCCCTCACCCAACTAACATAAGCAAGAGCATCCTTTTTTGGTCCACTGTACTGCACCAACAGGAAGTATCAGAAGACAGAATAACTTTGTTTGACTTATAGCTGGCAAGGAGGATTTAGAGCGGCCTGTAGCAACACTGAGCTGGTGATCTAAAGAATTTTCAGTTCAGAACCACAGGAATATGATTTCTTAGGAAAAGATATACTTTGAGGACCATGAGGCATGCTAATCATTAACCTATCCTTTCTGCGTTCATTTAAGGATAAAATAAAAGGAAGAAAAAGACCAGGTACGCCCTATCTTGCTTCATATCGCTCTTTCTATCCTAAATTGGATGTCTAGCTTTCTTTTTATCTCTGTCCTAAAATTATGTTCTCTTTACTCGAAGAAAGAGTTCAAAACATATTATACTACACAAATTCCATGGATCCTATTCCTACACTTACCAGTACATCATTTTTCCTACTCTAAAAGAAAAACTCAAGACCTAATTAATGGCCTCCAAATATTTTTTTTTAATAATTGTGATGTCCAGATCAGCTTGCGTGCAGCTCGACTAATTCCACGAGGTACCTGCTACCTCCCACCAGCACAGGTACCGGGTGTCTGTCCACTAACGCTTGGACAGATGGAAAAAAATCACGCAGTGTGTTTGCCTCCGCTAGGATTTGAACCAGAGACCGCGTGGTTCTCAATCCACTTCATTTACCACTAGGCCACACCCTTAAGTGCAAAACATAAATAAAAATTAAAAAATCAAATAATGGCCTCCACATATTCCCTCCCACCAAATATTAAACAATCAAAGTTTTGAGCTCTCAGCTGAATATTGAATAAAAATACCAAGTAGAACCATGATATTCAACTTTTTGGTTAAACAATAGCAATGCCCAAAGCAGAAAACAAAAGGCTAAGAACTGTGTGATAGTAACAAAACAGTCCTACCTGTGCATTAATTCCCTGTTGGTTTAAGTATATGCGGCCATGTACATCTCGTCCCTGCATCAAAGAGAAATATCTGTTATATTAATCTGACTGAGCACTTAACACATAATCAAGAATTGCACTGATATACATGCAGTAGTATGTAGTACCAAAAAGCTATCAACGTTTTGGAGCCAAGGAGCTTTTATAAAATACATGATCTGAAGTAAAATGATCTCAATTGAAAAGAGCAAGTTGCCTTCAACCACCACAGAGCTTGAAATCCAAGCCAGTAATAATTGATAAACTCTGTATGCAGCATAATCCATGATCCTTTAAACTGCTTCTCCGGGTTAGAGAAAATAACTGCAATCCTTGTTTTGGAATACATATGGCAAGATCTAGATTCAAAACATCAAATATTTAAAATTAAAATATAACATGCAAAGTTAAGTCAAAATCTTCCTCTTCCTCAAGGTGAATGAAACTATAACTATGTCCTCCACCAAAATAGGATGACATCTTAAATGAACACCAACTCTATCCTCTTTCACCAGTATTATAGAATTCAAACCAAATAAAATGAAAAGCATATCTTAGAAAAGTCAGGAGAGTTGGACTACTTTCCAATCCAGGTGATGTTAATTGTTAGCACTAAAAACCTCTTGTTGTTCGAGAATGCTTGAAACATTCCAAAACTAGAGATTTTGCCCATTCTGTAGTTCATACAACCATACATATAAATACAATTGATATGTCAAAACCAACTCAAGAGATGAGTGAAAACTCGAGGAGAAGTCTAATAACATATGTTACACTAGATAACTGTTCAAAGTATATCACCCATAAGGTTTTCAACTATTTATTCTGTTCTTATGTGTTGGCAGCTGGAACTCACGGGGAGACTGAGCATTGTGCATGGTATAATGCAGACGCATTAGGTATAATATAGAACAACCTACTCCCCTTGTTGGGCACCACAAATTCTGTGTTTCTGCCAGTTTAATTATTAAGTTATTTAACGATGTTGCAGCTCTAAAATAAATGAGTAAAAGTGTTCCTCTTCATTTATTTTAGGTGTTTTTACGAGTCGGTTGAAACAACTCAATATGGTATTATAGCAGACTAGGTCCTAGGTTCAAGTCTCACCACCCATGAACAAAAATATTATGTGCCCGATAAATAAAAAGAATTAGACTCGTACTTAAAGGGTGTAGCCTAGCAGTTCTAGGACTTGGAGAGAGAGTAACCTTGTACCTATGTTGGCAGGAGATAGCAGGTATATGGAGTAGTCGAGGAAGTTGGCAATTTTTGTTAAAAATGTAAAAAGAATAAGACTCGCAAGTGCTTGTTGTAGACCTAAAATGAATTGTCCCTCTTTAATAGTTTAAACTTTTAAATGAGACGGTTCACACAATTCAGCTAATGAGCTAAAAAAAGTACTCTCTCTATCCCAATAATTTTATATGACATTCTTTCCTTTTTAGTCGGACTCTTTCTATATTTAGTAACAATTTAATTAAAATAATATCTAATTTATCCTTAATGAGAAGAATTATGACCACACAAATATCTATCGCTTATTTTAGACTACAAATTTCAAAAGTTTTTCATTTTCTCTTAAACCTTCGCGCAAGTCCAAAACAATCACATACATTGGGACAGAGGGAGCATAAGAATAAACAATTACCTCCATAAAGGAAAGGTGTTTGGTGACCTCCTCTTCAGGGTCCTTAATGAAAACAAAGCGGTAGAAATTTACCACTATAAACTCTTCCTCATCAATATCAGCTAGTATTTCTTTTGAATATGAGGAGGATAACGCAGCATAAGTAGTACATACATTTTTACACTTCAGTTGCCACACAAATGGCAAAATACTGTTCCTACTATTGAAACTAGTAGCGGCAATTTTTGGGTTTGGGAGAAAAGCAGTAAGATTTTTGGGGAAAGATGTAGTGGATTCGTTAGAAGCAAGTATAAATGGCTTTGCCACGTTCATCACTGTAAACGAGCTCATTGCCCAAATTCACAGAAATAATCTGTTTTGCCAAAATAATAAAAGCCCTCAAAGATTTGAGGCTAAGGAACGGAACATTTTATGGATAACATATGAACTGACCAAGAAATTTCTTTTTCTTTTTTCCTCTTCTTGTATAATTTCGAAAGACTCCTTGCTACTTATAATAATGGTAGTAGTGGCCCCCGAGAGTTATAGAAAATGCTCCTCCTATTTCATGAATAAGTTATTACTCTACATCTCATATTTTTGTACATGGTGAAATATGATATGACACGTGATAGTCTAAACGGAGGACACGTAGAGCCCAAGACAAGGATGGCCGAAAACCGAACGCAGTCATTCCACTTGTCACCGAAAAGGATAACGTTCAAAAAGGTGTGTTAAATGCTCTGCGCCCGGTAGCATTTAATAGGGAATATTCTATAGCATTAAGAGCAATGGTCCGTTACAGAGAATTCGGCATTTATGTTCACCGTTACGTCTTCATCAACGACTCTCATAATTGACATTAAAGGAGGGCACGATCCTAGGACCTCCTTCCCTAGACATAACTATAAATAGTGAGATCAGTTATCATGGTAAAGGACACGAATTTTCTGGCAAAACTTATACTATATTTTATACAAAGCTTAAATAGTTTGCGCCCACCGTGGGGCCTAGACAGCCGTGCAATTAAATTGATCCTCGCCTTTTTTACTAACGCGATTTGATTATTTTGTCTTAGAAAAAATCATTAAAAATGACAGATAACACTGTTAACGACACGCATAACCCTGAAATTCGAGGGGATCGGCCTCATTTCGAGGATTCAATCAGTGACACCCGCAATGAGGAGAATGACGCCACGCAGGTGCATGACAGACAGTATCCTCGATAGGTTCGGGATATAACTCTTGATGATGCTGATGGGGGAACATGTTGTGGATGCGATGAGGGTCTTGTGAGAACAACAGGCAATCATTCTAGGCCATCTCACGCGATAGGCCCAGGTTATGATGAAACTGAAGCAGGTACTATCGGGGGCTTCAAATAACGCAAACAGACAAGATTCAATTCCTCCTGGTGTTCCCATAAACCAAACGACACAGAGAGTCGACAACAACACTCCCAGGGGCGAAGTTGGCTCCGACGGGGCTTGGGGAGCAGATCCGGTCTGAACAACGAGAACGACCCGTTCAAGAATGAACTTTTACGGTTTATGAGGGAAGTAAACGCCTACATGGACCAAATCGCGGGGTGCGCCACCAGTATTAAAAGGCCCGGATTCGAAGAAGTATACTCAATCGTCGTACAAGCCGAGTGCGGCACCAGATTTAATCCCGAAGCGGTTCAAAATGCTTGAAATGCCAAAGTATGATGAAATTTTAGACCCACTGGAGCATATTATCACCTACACAACAGCGGTAAAAGGAAATGATCTAGCTCCTCACGAAATTAAATTTGTGCTGCTAAAGAAATTTGGAGAAACTCTCACGAGGGGAGCCCTAACGTGGTATTCATTATTACCCGAGCATTCCATAGATTCCTTTGAGATGCTCGCGGATTCTTTCATCAAGGCTCATGCCAGGGCCAAAAAAGTACAATCCCGGAAGGCCGACATATTCAGGATCACACAGGGAGAATCTGAATTATTACGAGAATTCATTACCCGATTCCATAAAGAAAGAATATTGCTCCCGGTTGTCCCTGATGAATGGGAAGCTGAAGCATTCACCAAAGGATTGAACCCGAGAAGCTCAGACGCTTCCCGGATGTTGAAGGAGAGCCTGCTTGAGTTCCAAGCAACAACTTGGGAAGATGTCCATAACCGGTACGAGTCAAATATAAGGATTGAAGATGATCAGGTCGGTTCCACATCATGGGCCAAAGGATAGGAGAAGAACAAAAAAAAATCAAAGGATGACTATGACATGGACAGAAGGACTTCGAGGGGCCGGTTTCTGCCCTACGAGCGGACCGAATGCCGTGGCAGAAACTTTCGGGCAACAAACAAGTTTATCGCTGACAAAGGGACCGATCGTGGTCGAAATAATAGATCATTCCAGGATAAGGAGACGTCCGGTTCTCGGGATCCTTCTTACCCCAAGTTATCGAAATATAACTTCAATATCAGTACAGTGGACCTGGTGTCAGCCATGAGAAACATTAAAGATGCACGATTCCCGAGACCTATGAGATTCGATTCTAGCTAGAGAGATCCCAACTTATGGTGCGAGTACCATGGGACGACCGGTCACCGGGCAGGGGACTGCGGACACCTCCGAGAGGAGGTGGCAACATTATTAAAGAATGGTCACCTCAAAGAATTCTTGAGTAACCGAGCTAAGAACAATTATGGTCGTAACAGAGACAACGCGAAACTTCCGAAAGCAAGAGAATAACCCCCATGCCAAATGATCAATATTATCTTCGGGGGGGAATGAGATTAACGGGGTCACCTTTTCGGCAGCGAAGAAGACGAAAATATCAATAACTCATAGTAAAAGACTCCGGGAAGACGATATCACTTTCACGGAGGAGGATGCAAACGGATTACTATTAGCACACAACGACGCACTGGTAATTTCTTTAAATGTGTTAGATTTTAAGATTAAACGTGTTCTAATGGATCCAGGAAGTTCGGCTAATATCATACAATGGAGAGTATTGGAGCAAACTAAACTCACCTGAAGCATTATTCCAGCAACAAAGCTCCTCGCTGGATTCAACCTTGTAAGTGTGACGACCCGGGGAGAGATTTTGCTGATCACAAACACTGAAGGAGTAATGAAAACAACTTTCTTCGAAGTAGCAGATGGTGACATGGGATACAACATTATCCTGAGAAGGCCATGGTTACACGAGATGAAAGTTGTACCATCAACATATCACCAATTGCTAAAGTTTTCAACGCCCGAAGGAACCAAGCATATAAGAGGTGATCAACCGGCAGCAAGGGAGATGAATGCAATCTCAGTTTCTAGTAGAAAAGGTAAGGAACGCATGGCATAGCAATTATAGGAACCGACACCTATTTCCGAACTAGAAGGAGTTAGTCCGGAAATAGAGTTATCAGAACAATATCAGGTGCCAAGATATTTCCAAGTTCTAGAAGAAACGGATGCAACGAAGTCCACGGCGGAGGAACTGGAGCAAGTTGCATTGTTCGAGGAATTCCTAGAAAGAAAATTCCATTTGGGGACAGGACTGCAGCTGGAGCTCGGATCTGATTTTATTGAATTCCTTAAATTTAATGCTGACTTTTTTGCATGGTCGCACGAGGATATGACAGGTATCCTGACGAAAATAGCCATGCACAAGCTGAGTTTGGATCCCAATGTACCTCCGGTAAGGCAGAAGAAATGCCCTATTGTCGAGGTCAGGAATAAATTCGTCAAAGAAGAGGTAACCTGCTTGCTTAAAATCAGTTCAATCCGAGAGGTAAGATATCCAGGCTGGCTAGCCAATGTAGTAGTAGTTCCTAAGAAGAACAATAAATCTCGCATGTGTGTAGACTATAAAGACCTTAATAAGGCGTGCCCGAAAGACTCGTTCCCACTACCAAATATCGATCAAATAATTGATGCCACGGCCGGACAAGAGTTGATGAATTTTCTCAATGCTTATTCCGGGTACAACCAAATCAAGATGAACCCGGAAGATCAAGAAAAATCTTCGTTTATAACAAATTTCGGTACATATTGTTACAATGTAATGCCCTTCGGGTTAAAAAACATCGGAGCAACTTAACAACGGCTCGTAAATAAGATGTTCGAAAAACAAATAGGATAGACTATGGAAGTTTATATAGACGATATTCTCGTTAAGTCTTTGAATGTAGGTGACCATCTTAAACATTTGCAAGAAACATTCGACATCCTGAGGAAGCATAACATGAAACTTTCCCGAGAAGTGTGCGTTCGGGGTCAATTCTGGTAAGTTTCTAGGATTTCTGGTCTCACAAAGGAGAATTGAGGTAAACCCTATCAAAATCAAGGCCATAGAGGATATCCCGAATCAATTGTCGAACGTAAAGGAAGTCCAAAGGATCACATGAAGATTAGCAGCTTTGAGTACTCCGGTCATCGAAACAATGTCATCTCTTCTTCACACTGCTCAAAAGGAAGAATAATTTCGAATGGACACTGGAGTGCCAGTAGGCTTTGAGGGATATGAAGAAGTACTTATCGAGCCCTCCATTACTCTTAAAACCAAAAGAAGGTGAAACACTGCTAATCTACCTCGCGGTTTCAAAAGTTGCGGTAAGTGCGGTTTTAGTCCGGGAGGACAAAAGTACGCAATTCCCATTTATTACATAGTCGAGAAGAAACTCGCTACCCACATTTGAAAAACTGGCCTTAGCTCTCGTAGTCGCCGCTCGGAAGTTGAGTCCCTACTTCCAATATCACCTGATAGCCGTGGTGACTACTTTTCCTTTGTAGAACATCTTCCATAAACCCGAGCTCTTGGGTAAATTGGACAAATGGGCCGTTAAAATGAGTGAGGTCGACATAGAATATAAATCGAGGACTGCAATTAAGTCGCAAGTCTTGGCTGACTTTGTGGCCGATTTCAGCTCAGGACTACTGCCTCTGGCAACAAGGAGGCAGTAATGGTGTCGGAATCGGCATCGAGGGTCTGGACCTTATTTATGGATGGAACTTCCAACATAAAAGAGTCTGGACTCAGAATAGTCTTAATCACGCCTTCGAGGGAAACGTTAAGGCAAGCCATCAGAACGATCCCTTTAACTAACAATAAAGCAGAGTATGAAGCTTTGATTGCAGGGCTCGAATTGGCCCGGGGACTTGATTCCGAGGTTATCGAAATTAAATGTGACTCGTAGCTGGTGGTAAATCAGGTCTATGGGATCTTTGATACCAAAGAAGAATGTATGCAACAATACATGGTAGGTCCAAAGTGGGAAGGTCCCTACCGGATTTCAGCTATCACTGGGAAAGGTTCATACGATTTGGAGAACCAGAATAGAGACAAGTTGCCTAGCAACTGGAACATGGCACACCTCAAAAGATATTATTGCTGATGAACATTATTCAAGCGGAAAGTATGTGCTGCACTCTTTTTTCCTTTGTTCAGTTTTTGTCCCAATTGGGTTTTTCAGGCAAGGTTTTTAACGAGGCAGCAACAAAAAGCATACTACGAAGACAGCGGTGATAAGATATTTGATAGTAAGGCAAACAAACAAGCTTCCACTCGGGGACGGTTAGATAATCTTTGGTTTGATAGCAAATTCCCATTGGGAAGTTAAGTTTGCTACCGAGTAAAGGTTACCTAACCGTTCACGAGCACAAACCACTAGAGGGTTGTTAGATATTCCTTCACTTGATAGCATAAATTTCTGAGGGGAAGTAAAGTTGTGTTACCAAGTTGAGGATTATCTAGCAATTCATTAGTGGAATCTTCGAAGATACAAGACTTTCAGTGTTCCAATTCGCAGTCTTCGCATTCGAACACTGGGAGGAATGATATGAGGATACAACAACAATGACTGCCACATCAACCGGGGAATGAAAATCTGGAACTAAACCCATCATCGGGATTGGGGACTGTGCAACCAACCCGTTAGAAATAGAAGGAATAAAATGAAATCCTTTTGCTTTTTATCTTGTTTCTTGTCTGAACGA
>AWOL01S0099792.1:0-44108 GCA_000715115.1 Nicotiana otophora
TTCACATTGTGAGTTAAATACATGGTTTATATATGGATTTAAGCATGAAAATTTGTAGAAATTGGAATTTTGGTAGAAAATTGGTATTTTTGAATTTTGACCACGAAATTGGACATGGAATTAGGGATAAATTATATATTTGAGTCTGTGGTGTTATGGGTAAGGATTATCTTCCAAAAATGTGAAAATTCGGGTACGTGGGGCCCGAGGGTTGTCTTTATCGACTTTCCGAGCGGAGTTGGGAATTATTTAAATTGATTCATTATGGGTATTAGAATACATTTTGATTGGGCTGCACATTGTTTGAATAGTTTTGGATCGACGGGCTTTGGTTCGAGGTGTCAGAGAGGCTTTGGAGACGGTTATGTAACTTCGGAGCGAGGTAAGTCTCCTCTCTAACCTTGTGAGGGGGAAACTACCCGCTAGGTGAGATTTATTATTATGTGCAACTAGTTGTGGGTGTTATGTATGCACGAGGTGACGAGAGTCTGTACGTAGCTAAAGTATGTTTATGTTCGGGTAGACTTAGGATTTTATTTCGTAGTATTTGAATTATTTGAACTCGTGTTACTGGCTTAATTACTTAAAGTTATAACTAAATTTGATTTAGAAATAAATATATGCACACTAGGCCAAGCCTTAACACTTTAAATTTTGGGCAAGTTATTTGAAAAATGGTAAAGATTATATTCAATTGATGCTCATGTGCTGTATTGTAAACACGTGTCTCGTAATTCGGTGATTTTCTTTCTTTTCTTGTGAAGCGGGTCGAACACCTCGGTAGTATATAGATGCATCTATGGATCACGTCGCACGTCCCTCGGCAGTATACACATTATTCGAGATCGGGCCGAACGACTTCGGCGGAAATCGTGCGTTATATCGCTAGTCGTCCGAATGTTCACGAGATAAACCTCCCACTGATGCCCAACATTTTATGGTATTCCTTACTTATTTGGTGTTGACACTTGGCATTTTCTGAGCTATTAAGGTAGATTGCAAGACCCAGAAAATTATGCTTTAAAGGGAATAAATGGGAAAAATATGAGATTACAGATTTACTTCACTATAATTGTTCATTTCATATCTGTTTTGAACTATCATATTATTTATTTGGACCTCTAGTAAGTGTCGATGTCAACCCCTCATCACTACTTCTCCGGGGTTAGGCTAGATACTTACTGGGTACGCGTTGATTTATGTACTCATGTTGCACTTATGCACTAAATGTGCAGGATCTTATAGGTTCATTGATGATCACCTTGGCATGTAGGCGCACCTGTTGAGGAGACTTTATGTGAGCTGAATTTCAGGCCACGCATTGCAGTCCACCAAGTCCCCATTGTACAATTTATTTTATTCTGTCTTATTACATTCGGGACAGATGTTGTATTATTATTATATTCTTTAGAAAATGCTCATGCACTTGTAACACCGAGCTTTGAGGGTTTCTTTCGGGTTATTCATTATTGTAGTTCGTGTAAATATTTTAATTTACTCTATAAATTCTAGTTGATATTGTTCAGTTAAGGAAAAATATTATGATTTCAAAATACTAAAATGAGTAATTATATTGGTAAATCATCGTTGGCTTGCTTGACGGTGGCGTTAGGCGCCATCACGACCTATAATAATTGTGATTGATGATTCAGAATGTTCATGAAAAGCTTAACAAACGACTTCGAGAAATTTGGCGGGTTAACGGTATAGAGTCATGGAAAAAGAGAAGGAGGAATCGTTGTGGGCTCTACATTAATGTGATGGTAACTTAAAGCTAAGTGGGGGAGCCCTACCGTCTACGATTGGATCGTGTGGGTGTCGGCTTGTGCAGCTTCTGGTTATCGGTGCATTGGTGGATTATTTGTAACTAAGAAAAGGAAATATCAGGGGTAATTCGAGCAGAGAAATTGATAAATGTGTGCTATATTTCCACCTTATCGATTGAGGTGCAGGATTTGGGAAGACTCCGAGTTTATTCTTCTTGTGGATGTAATGTACAAGGAAACGAATTCAGCTGGTAGCTTCTTTATGATTGTGTTCATATGTTAGCAAAGCGTTGAAGTTGGTGATATTCGGGATAAGGTCAGAGTGCGTGACTCTCGACCATGGTCCTAGTGGGTTTAATAAGTAAAGTGTAGTATTAGAGGAAAGGAAGAGATAGCTTCGGACTCGCGGAAGGTCTTGCAGAATGGGTGCACCCGTTAGAGATGTTATTGTGTGCGTAATGAGGTATGAAATAATTCATGGGTATTGACACGATGTGGTCTCGAGATTCGGGTCACTCGGGATGAGTGCGAATTGAGTTCGTTATGTTATAAATGGAGCTATTATATTTCTAAGTCTGGTCAAGAGTATATTGAAAGAAGTTGGGTCGGTTAGTAATGGTTGAGTCGACATGATTGTGGCAATGATCAGTTCCTTCGGTGTGTGAAGTCGTACATGTAGTTTGTGGTTATACGTGCAGGCTTGACAGTCACCATAGCTTGATTGATTTAGGAGGTATTTGATTCAAATGGCTTTGTTGTGTAAATGGATTCCGGAAGGGTCATGGTGGTTTAGGTTACGACTTGAGGTTTGTATTTTCTACGGTTTAGGAATTCAGTTGCGTGCTGTATTGGTTATTCTGAAATGAGTTAAGTGAAAGGTTTCTAGCCAATGAAGTGTTTATACTACTGATAATTCAGGGGTTATGATGAATTCTTGTATTCTCGCGTAGCGGCGTGATGGGTGAAATGAGCGGCATGGGAATTGGAAGTTGAGAATCAAGTTTACAGTTCGGTGTTGATAAGAATGTCACGAGCTCGGATGAGCAGGGAAGAGTTCAGATGTTTAGAGTAGGCTGGCGTTATCTTGGTGTCGCCTGAGAATGGTGTTTTGTGGAAGAGGTAGTGTGTATTGAATTGCGAATTATGGTTCGCCTTGTAGAATTAGTACAATTGGTGGTATGGATGCGTGGACTTTGCTACCTGAGTGGAAGGTCGTGTGAGAATATCCCACGGGAAAATCAATATAAGTGTGACATGTTAGTCACTTGATTGTTAAAGATTGAAACCAAGTATGAAGATTATGGTACTATCGTTAATGTGAGAGTTTATGCCTGAAAGGCGCTCTATTCCTTTGGTTGTGGACTGTGGGAGTTTGTTCCGAATGGGACCACTGTTTGTGTGTGTCATAAATAAGGCCATTGTGGATCCTTGAAAGGTTGTTGGCCCAGTATGGTATGATCCGAATAGGTATGAGGTCCATTGGTAGGTCTAACGTGAGTGTGTGCTCTACATCAGGTCAGATGTGTTCGTTCATCATAGCATTTCTTACGGAGGAGGCGTCGGGCGTTGGATGTTATTCCCGTCGTCAGATATTCCATGTAAATCTATATTGTGCCATGAGGGTTGTGAGACGGCTTGATTATTCGCACACATGTTGAGGTCACGTGTAGCTTGTGGTATTATGTGAGAAAGATGGTTCTCGAGATGCATGTCCTTTATTTCCCCTTAGTTGTGCTTGGGTTTCGTAGTGTATGGCACTATCCGTCTCCCTAGGATTTGTATTATGCACTTGGCGTGCTTATGGTCGATAATCGGGCATTTTGTAAGTATACGCGTTACGGCTTGATATGTGTGTTTTCTTCGTGAGTGTTATGTGCAGATCGGGTGGCACGCTACCACGGTCAGGTTATGTGGATCGGGTTGCACGCCGCAACAACGAGATGTTGAGCATAGCTCCTTAAACTTATTTTGTGTGCATTATTTTCATCCCTGAGGTAGGTTTACAACATCTATTTGGCCGTTTTATTTGTTACGCGGACTGGGTAGTCCTTCTCCAGAGATCGTTCTTCATTATGTATCACATTCGAGTTGTAGCTTGTTGGCGCGTGGTGGGCGTCACATAAGATTTTTGGCAGTGTCTGAGACGGTTTATTGCCTGAGCAGCTTGTACTGGGTGAGACGAGATTTTTTGGACCTAAAATTAGTGCAATCAGATTTATATAAGGTACATTAAAGAGAATATTGTTATTCAATTCAGAATGAGGTAATGGTTCTTGTCAGGAGGAGAGACTCTATGGATTATTGATTTGGCAGGTGGTTATGAGTTTGTACACGTCTCTTTCATCATGGCAGTATTGCGAGAATTGGAGCAGGATTTATATGCATCATGAGATGTATTGCGGGTATCAAATTCGTGAAATTTTAGCTATTGCGGTCGGAGGATGCTATTATGGGCAACAGACTTATGTGGTGCATGGGGTGATTTTGGCATAGGTGAATGATCATGTTGTGGTACAGTGCGTGGTGTTTGATACGGTGTTCGTGTGTTAGAATCAAGTCTTGTGAAGAAATTTGGAAGTCGGAACTTAGTCCAAAAGCTTGTTAGTTAAGGTTATAGGGAGGATTTTCAGTCTGGCTCGAGCTAATGTGTTCAACTGGAATATGGTGGCACGGGTAGTTGCACGAGGTGTTAAACAGTATTTTGGACAACTCCGGAGCAGTCCTCGGCACGTTCGAGGACGAATGTATGCTTAAGTGGGGGAGAATATAATGACCCGACCGGTCGTTTTGAGCTCTAGTGTATCGTTCGGCGGTTTGAGGCCTTGAGTAGCTTCACTTCGGGTATTATGACTTGTACGTGTGGTCGGAATTGAACTTCGGGAAGTTCGGAGTTGATTTGGAAGGAAAATTCTAATTTCAGAAGCCTTAAGTTAGAAGAATTAACTAAGGTTTTACTTTTGGGTAAGCGACCTTGGAATCGGGATTTGAAGGTTCCAATAGGTTTGTATGATGATTTAGGACTTGGGCGTATGTTCGGGTTGAGTATCGGATCACCCGGGAGCATTTCGTCCTTTATTATGAAAGGTTAGCATTTTGAAGGCTTAAGAATTTCCTAAGTTTGGTTTATAGTGGATTTTAATGTTATCAATGTCCGTTTGGGATTCCGAGCCTTTGGAATAGCTTCGTTATATCATTTATGACTTGTGTGCAAAATTTGAGGTCAATCATACTTGATTTGATATGTTTCAGCACAAGATATAGAATTTGGAAATTTTGAAATTTATAAGTTTGATTAGAGGCGCGATTCATGATTTTGATATTGTTTGACATGATTCGGGGCTTCGACTAAGTCCATTTTGTGTTTCAGGATGTGTTGGTATGTTTGGACGGGGGACTCGGGTGCGAATCGGATTGAAAACGGAGCGAGTTTGGACTTGGGAGAAATGTTGAAGCAGCTTGCATCTGGTGTAACTGCACCTGTGAGGTTTTGGCCGCAGGTGCGGAGCCGTAGAAGTGGCCAAGAGGGTCACAGAAACGGTTATGGGCGAGTTGGGCAGGATCGCAGGTGCGAGGAAATGACCGCAACTGCGAAGCCGCAGATGCGGAGGGGAGATATCAGAAGCGGAATTGGCCAAGAAGGCTTGGGGCCGCAGGAGCGGGCTTTTTCACGTAGGTGCGTGAGCACAATAACGCTATATAGACCGCAAAAACGGAGGCTGCTGAGTTGAGTTATAGCCGCACCTGCGATGGATTTTCCGCTGGTGCAAAGCCGTAGAAGCGGCTATTGGACCGCAGGTGCAAATGTCGGGCTGGGCAGTGTGTTGCCTTAAAACGGGGTTTGGCTCATTTTAACAATAGTGGGTTGCTTTAGTGGTGAGCATCCTCCACTTCTAACCAAAAGGTTATGAGTTGGGTTGCTCTAGTGGTGAGCACCCTTCACTTCCAACCAAAAGGTTGTGAGTTCGAGTCACCCCAAGAGCAAGGTGGGAAGTTCTTAGAGGGAGGGAGCTGAGGGTCTATCAGAAACAGCCTCTCTACCTCAGGGTAGGGGTAAGTTCTACGTACACACTACCCTTCCCAGACCCCACTAATGGGATTATACTGGGTCGTTGTTGTTGTTGTTGTTGTTGTTCGTCCATGGGAGCCGATTTGTGAGCAATTTTTGAGTGCCATCTTCATCAACTATTATGGGGTAAGTAATTTCTTCACATTGTGAGTTAAATACATAGTTTATATATGGATTTAAGCATGAGAATTAGTAGAAAATGGGATTTTGGTAGAAAACCTAGAAAATTGGTATTTGTGGATTTTGACCACGAAATTGGACATGGAATTAGGGATAAATTATATATTTGAGTTCATGGTGTTATGGGTAAGGTTTATCTTCGAAAATCTTCAGAAGTCGGGCACGTGGGCCCGAGTGTTGTCTTTATCGACTTTTCGAGCGGAGTTGGGAATTGTTTAAATTGATTAATTATGGGTATTAGATTACATTTTGATTGGGTTGCACACTGTTTGAATAGTTTTGGATCGATGAGCTTTGGTTCGAGGTGTCAGAGAGGCTTTGGAGCCGGTTATGGAACTTCAGAGCGAGGTAAGTCTCCTGTCTAACCTTGTGAGGGGGAAACTACCCCCAAGGTGATATTTATTGTTATGTGCAACTAGTTGTGGGTGCTATGTACGCACGAGGTGATGAGAGTTCGTACGTAGATAAAGCATGTTTATGTCCGGGTAGACTTAGGATCTAATTTCGTAGTATTTGAATTATTTGAACTCATGTTGCTGACTTAATTACTTAAAGTTATAACTAAATTTGATTTAGAAATAAATATATGCACACTAGGCCAAGCCTTAACACTTTGAATTTTGGGCAAGTTATTTGAGAAATGGTAAAGATTATATTCAATTGATGCTCATGTGTTGTATCGTAAACATGTGTCTCGTAATTTGGTGATTTCCTTCCTTTTTCTGTGGAACGAGCCGAACGCCTCGGCAGTAATAGATGTATCTATGGATCATGTCGCACGTCCCTCGGCAGTGTGCACGTTATTCTGGATTGGGTCGAACGACCTCAGCGAAAATAGTGTGTTATATCGCTAGTCGTCCGAATGTTCACGAAATAAACCTCCCACTGATGCCCGACCTTTTATGGTATTCCTTAATTATTTGGTATTGACACTTGGCATTTTTTGAGCTATTAAGGTAGATTGCAAGATCGAGAAAATTATGCTTTAAAGGGAATGAATTGGAAAATTATGAGATTACAGGTTTACTTCACTATAGCTGTACACTTCACATATGTTATGAACTATCATATTATTTATTTGGACCTCTAGTAAGTGTCGATGTCGACACCTAATCACTACTTATCCGGGGTTAGGCTAGATACTTATTGGGTACGCGTTGATTTAAGTACTTCTGCTGCACTTTTGCACTAAATGTGCAGGATCTGATAGGTTCGTTGATGATCACCTTGGCGCGTAGGTGCACCTGTTGAGGAGACTTTATGTGAGCTGCATTTCATACCACGCATCGCAGTCCACCGAGTCCCCATTGTACTATTTATTTTATTCTATCTTATTACATTTGGAATAGATGTTGTATTATTATTATATTATTTAGAAAATTCTCATACACTTGTGACACCGGGTTTTGGGGGTTTCTTTCGGGTTATTCATTATTGTGGTTCGTGTAAATATTTTCATTTACTTTGTAAATTCTAGTTGATATTGTTCGATTATGGGAAAAAAATTATGATTTTAAAATACTAAAATGAGTAATTAAATTGGTAAAGCATCGTTGGCTTACCTGACGACGGCGTTAGGCGCCATCATGACCTATAGTGGATTTTGGGTCGTGACAATTATATGTTCCTGTTGAGGTATCAATTTGGACATGTCATTACATGTTCTTGTTTAGGTATAAATTTGGGCATGTCATTTGTCACGACCCAAAATCCCAACCTGTCGTGATGGCGCCTAACACATTTACTAGGCAAGCCAACAATCACATAACAACTAAACATTGGAATTAAAATATGATTTAATAAGCTCAATAGCGAAAAATCTCATAAATATCTGATAAAACAACTGAAACACTACTACAACCATATGATAAACCTGGTGTCATCGATTACATGAGCTACTAAGTGTCAACATAGTCTGAAATTCTAGTACAACTGTCTGAGAAAATAGAACATTATTGAATAAAATAGAAGGAAGGAGAGCCAAGGTATGGGGGCATCATAGCAGCTACCTCAAAGTCTCTGAACAGGTACTAGCACCACTCTAGCAATCACTGCGTCCAGATGTACCTCGATATGCACTCAAAGTGCAGAGTGTAGTATGAGTACAACCAACTCAATATACTCAATAAGTAACAGGACTAACCTTGGGCTGAAAGTAGTGACGAGCTTAAAAGGATACAATCAGAACCAATATAATGAAAACACGGATATCACAATGAGAATAACAGTAATAACTTAGAGAAAACTTCCATATTCAGCTCGTTCACAGTATAGAAATTTAGACATTCTTTCAAGTTCACAATTAAAGACCGACACTAATAAAAACATGTCAAGTATATCTAGAATGAGGAATGGTACATCTCTATGCCTACATGTAAAATATGCATATCAAAAGTACGGTATCATAGTGATATTCCCAGGTACTCATACTCTCAGAGTGCTCAATCTGTCTTTCTCAAATTCTCACTCATCACACACAATCATTAAGCACTATACGGGTTCCTGGCATTAGCGCCCCTCATCAAAGTACGTGTATACAAATCATTGTGCCTGTGCCCACTGCTGGTATGTCAGACTCCGGAGGGGCGGATCCTGCTCAAGCGCTAATGTAAACCCTATAAGGCCTGATGCGGCATGCAGCCTAATCCACAATAAAAAATAAGCCAATAATGCATGTTGTGGCGAGTAGCCCAATCCACAATAATACTCACAATTCGGCTCTCAGAATGTGAAATAACACTCCAACCCTCTTTTTAGGATTTTAAACATTTTGCTGCCTAGTGATTACACTACGCGATCGCGGAATTTCCCTCCCGATCGCAAAGCCAAAAACCTTATACACGAACACACTCTCTAGGTCGTGAACGTGGTGACTAATTTCCCATAACTACGCGATCGCGGACAGACTCATGCGATCGCGAAGAACAATGCATGGAAAATTCCCAGGCCTCCCCTACCTTCTTCGCAAATGCGTCCTCACTCACTCGCTCGTGTAGCACAACCCCTCAAAGCTTCGCGATCGCAGACATAACCTCACGAATGCACAGAACAAATTCCCATCTGCCATACTTAACCATACGCGATCGCGGTCATCCTTTTGTGATTGCGAAAGAGGAAACCAGAAGCATAGACTTCAGCAATCCAATAAAGTCTAAAATGAGTCTGAACATGATCCGAATCACACCCGAGGCTCTCGAGACCCCATCCAAAAATACCAACAAGTCCCAAAATACGATACAAACATAGTCGAAGCCTCAAATCACACCAAACGACATCGAAGTTATGAATCACACCCCAATTCAAGCCTAATGAACTATTGAATTTCCAACTTTTAAAACTGATGTCGAATCATACCAAACCAACTCCGATTAACCTCAAATTTTGTACACAAGTCAAAACTTACACAACGGACCTACTCCAACTCCTGGAACCAAAATCCTAGTCCGGTATCAACAAAGTCAACTCTCAGTCAAACTTCTCAACTTTCCAAACCTTTAACTTTCCAATTTTTCCAAATCAAGCCAAAACGACCTACAGACCACCAAATCTATATTCGGACATACTCCTAAGTCCAAACTAACAATACAAAGCTATCGGAACCATCAAAACTCTATTTCGGAGTCGCTTATACATAAGTCAACATCCGGTCAACTCTTTCAACTTAAGCTTCCAACCTTGGGACTAAGTGTCCCAATTCATTCCGAAACATCTCCGGAAATAAACCAACTATCCCGGAAAGTCACATAACCATAATTGAACATAGAATAAGCAACAAATGGGGGAACGATGCTACAATACTCGAAATGACCGGTCGGATAGTTACGTTCTCCCCCTCTTAAACAAACGTTCGTCCGCGAACGGGACTAGAATCACACTTGGAATCTCAAATAGGTGTGTATAGTTGCTCTGCATCTCCCGCTTGGTCTCCCAAGTAGCCTCCTCAACTGGTTGGCCTTTCCACTGAACTTTTACTGAAACTATATTCTCTGATCTCAACTTTCAAACCTCTCGATCCAAAATTGCCACCGGCTCCACATCATAAGTCAAATCCCCATCTAACTGAACTATGCTGAAATCTAGAACAAGAGATGGATCACCATAATACTTCTGGAGCATGAAAACATGAAATATTGGGTGAACACTTGATAGACTAGGTGGTAATGCAAGCTTGTAGGCCACCTCTCCAATCCTCTCAAGCACCTCAAAAGGGTCAATATACCGAGGGCTTAACTTGCCCTTCTTCCCGAACCTTATCACACCCTTCATGGGCGATACTCTGAGCAATACCTTCTCTCCCACCATATATGCAACATCATGAACCTTCCAATCGGCGCAACACTTTTGTCTAGACTATGTCGTGCGAAGCGGATCCTGAATCAACTTGACCTTTTCCAAGGCATCCTGAACTAGATCCTTGCCCAACAACATAGCCTCCCCCAGCTCAAACCAACCAACTGGAGAACAACACCGCCTCCCATATAAGGCCTCATAAGAAGCCAGTCGAATTCTTGATTGGTAGTTGTTATTGTAGGAAAACTCAATAAGTGGTAGAAACTGATCCCAAGAACCCTCGAAATCCATAATACAAGCGCAAAGCATAACCTCAAAGATCTAAATGGTTCGCTCGGACTGTCTGTCCATCTAGGGGTAGAATGATGTACTCAACTCAACCTGTGTGCCCAACTCTCGTTGCACTGATCTCAAAAATAGCGATGTGAACTACGGGCCCCGATTAGAAATAATAGACATCGGCACAGCGTGAAGACGAACAATCTCACAGATATAGATCTCAGCCAACCGCTCTAAAGAATAGGTAGTCATAATCCAAATGAAATGTGCAAACTTAGTCAACCGGTCCACAATCACCCAAATAGCATCGAATTTCTTCAAAGTCCGAGGGAGACCGACAATGAAGTCCATGATAACACGCTCCCATTTCCACTCAAGAAGAAGCAAACCGCCTGGCCTTTAATGCTCGTACTTCACCTGCTGACAGCTTAGGCACCGAACCACATACTCCACTATATCTTTCTTCATTTTTCTCCACCAATAGTGCTGCCTCAAGTCCTAATGCATCTTCACGGCACCCGGATGAATGGAATACCATGATCTGTGGGCCTTCGCAAGAATTAACTCACGTAACCCATCCACATTGGGCACACAGATCCGACCATGTATCTGGAACACCCCATCATCTCCAATAGAAACTTCCTTAGCATCACCGTGATGTACCATGTCCTTAAGGACAAGCAAATGGGGGTTCGTCATACTGACGCTCTCTGATGTACTCATATAACGAAGACCGAGAAACCACGCAAGCTAGAACCCAACTAGGCTCAGAAACATATAACCTCACAAATTGATTTTCCAAGGCCTGAACATCTAATTCTAGTAGTCTCTCACCAACTAGAATATATGCAAGGCTACCCATATTCACGGCCTTGATACTCAAGGCATCAGCCACCATATTGGCCTTCCCGGGATAATACAAAATGGTGATATCATAGTCTTTTAACAGCTCTAACTATCTCTGATGCCTCAAATTTAGATCTTTTTGCTTAAACAAATGTTGTAGACTCCAATGATCTGTAAATACCTCACAAGACCGCCATAGAGATATTGCCTCCAAATCTTCAATGCATGAACAATGGCTGCCAACTCTAAATCATGAACTGACTAGTTCTTCTCATGAGGCTTCAACTAGAGTAAAGCATAAGTAATCACCCTACACTCCTACATCAAGACATACCTAATACCAATCTAAGAAGCATCAAAATACACCGTATATGAACCCGATGTTGAAGGTAAAAATAGAACATGAGTTATGATCAAGGCGGTCTTGAGCTACTGAAAAATCTCCTCACACTCATTAGACCACTTGAATGGAGCACCCTTCTGGGTCAATCTAGTCAAAGGTGCAGCAATGGACGAGAAACCCTCCACAAAACGACAATAATATCTGGCCAAGCCAAGAAAACTCTGAATCTTAGTAGCTAAAGACAGTCTGGGCCAACTCTGAACTACCTCAATCTTATTCGGATCTACCTTGATCCCCTTACTGGACACCACGTGCCACAAGAACGCCACAGAGTCAAGCCATAACTCACACTTGGAGAATTTAGCATAATGTTTCTTCTCCCTTAATGTCTGCAATAAAATGCTCAGATGTTGCACATGCTCCTCCTGGCTGCGTGAGTACACCAGTATATCATCAATGAATACTATGACAAAAGAATCAAGATATGACTGGAATACACTGTTCGCCAGATGCATAAATGTTATTGGGGCATTAATCAGCCAAAAGGACATCACAAGGAACTCGTAGTGGCCATAGTGGGTCCTGAATGCCATCTTCAGAATATCAGAATCTCGAATCTTCAACTGGTGATACCCAGACCTCAAATCAATATTAGAGAATACTCTAGCTCCCTAAAGCTAGTCAAATAAGTCATCAATGTGTGGCAGTGGGTACTTGTTCTTAATTGTAACTTTGTTCAACTGCTTATAATCAATGCACATATGCATCGTACCATTGTTATTCTTCACAAACATAATTGGTGCACCCCAAGGAGACACAATAAGTCTAATGAATCCCTTATGAAGAAGCTCCTGAAGCTGCTCTTTTAATTTCTTCAACTCTGCTAGTGCCATACGATATAGAGGAACAGAGATAGGTTGAGTGCGCGGTACCAAGTCAATACCAAAATCAATGTCCTTGTCTGGTGACATGCACAACAGTCCAGCAGGAAATACATCCAAAAAGTCGCTCACTCCCGGAACGACTCCATAGTAGGAGTATCAGCACCAACATCCCTCACAAAGGCCAAATATGCCAGACAACCCTTCCCAACCATCTGTTGGGCCTTCAAATATGAAATTACTCTACTGGAACATAGTCTAGAGAACCTATCCACTCAATCCTAGGCAATTCCGGCAATGCCAGCATCACGGTTTTAGCATGACAATCTAGAATAGCATGACATGGTGACAACCAATCCATGCCTAGAATCACATCAAAATCAACCATACTAAGTAGTAAAATATCAACTCTCGTCTCTAATCCCCCAATAGTCACCACACATGACCGATACACATGGTTCATAATAATAGAATCACCCACCGGCGTAGATACATGAACATGCGTAACTAATTAATCAGGGGAATATCCAAATAACGAGCAAAGTACGATAATATATATGAATAAGTGGAACCATGGTCAAATAATATGGAAGAATCTCTGTGGCATACTGAAAAAATACATATTATCTTTGCGTCCGAAGCAACAGCCTCTGGCCTGGCGAGAAAAGCATAGTATCGATCTTGACCACCACCTGATCGATTTCCTCCTTTAGGGCGACCTCGAGCTATCTGAGTCCCACCCCAAGTTGGCTGAGCGGGTGGTGAAGTAACTGGTGCGGAAGTCATAGCCTGACCCCTCTGCTAAACTAGACCTTCTATAAGACGGGGAAAATACCCCCTCACATGCCCCAACTCTCTACACTCAAAGCAACCTTGATCCGATAACAACGGTGGGGACTGAACCGGACCACGAGAATTAGAATAACCACTAGAAGACCCTGGTACAGACAAACCCTAAAATGATGGAGCACGCGATGAGCTCTGAGCTGGGAGGGCACTGAAAGATGATTGAATTGGACGAGCACTATATGAATCATGGCTAGCTAATGCACCACAATAAACTGGACGAGCCATCTGAGCGGGCCTATAAGGACGACCCATGTGGTAGTGGGACTGTCCTCCTAATAAGGCACTGCTAAAACCACCTGAACCATGTGGCATTTTTGGCCTCCCTCTCCTTATGCTCCTGATTGAGAACCAACTCTAGGCGTCTAGAAATATCAACCACCTCATCAAACCTTAAACCTATCGCAATCTCCTGAGTCATGATGAAACGCAGTCCATAGCTGAGGTCATCAATAAACCTCCTAATCCTATCCCTTTCAGTGGGAACCAACCATGCCATGTGATGAGCCAACTCTGAAAATCTCATCTCATACTGAGTCACTGACATACCCTCCTGGCGTAGCTGCTCAAACTGCCTATGCAACTCCTCTTTGTAAGTCTGTGGAACAAACTTCTCTAAAAATAGAACTGAGAACTCATGCCACATAAGTGGTGCAGCACCGGCTGGCCTACTTAACTCATAGGCCTCCCACCATCTGTAGGTTGCCCCTGTCAGCTAAAAGGTAGTGAATAAAACACCACTAGTCTCCAAAATGCCACTTGTGTGAAGAATCCGTTGGCACCTATCTATGAAATCATGAGCATCCTCTAAAACTCTAGGGGCTTAAACCTCCCAAATTGCTCTAGTCTCTTCTGCTCCTCATCACTCATAGGTGGGCCAACCTGGGACCGAGCAGCTGCAACCAGCTAGGCTGGTAGTACCCGCGGTGTCTGGAGTCCCTGAGCTACCTGCTCTGGAGTACGAGTAGCGGGAGTCTGAGCACCTCCCCCGGCTTAAGAAGTGGCTGGTGTAGTTGGAACCGAAACCGCCTGAGTAAGGCTCGTGCATACAGCCAATATCTAGGCTAAAGCCTCCTGAAGGCCTGGAATCACAATGGGCACAGCTGGTGCCTGCGTTGGTCCCACTAACTCAACGACATCTAGTACCTACTCCCAAGCTAGAGCAACTGGTAGCTCCACAGGTGTTGCTCTAGTTGTAGTACGAACCGCACCTCGGCCACTACCGCGGCCCCGGCCTCTCGCTGCCCTAGCTATTAATGTTGGTGGTCGTCCACCTGATCCAATCGCACGTGTCCTCACCATCCATGAAATAATATAAGAATAGAAGTTCAGTTTCAAGAATCAACAAATCCGCACGACAAGAGTACAAGAAAGTGAAGTTTACTGATGGTTCGGTAGCCTCCCAAAGATAATACAAATGTCTCCATACCGATCCTCAAGACTCTACTGAACCTGCTCATGACTCGTGAAACCTAAGTAACCTAGTGCTCTAATACTAACTTGTCACGACCCAAAATCCCAACCTGTCGTGATGGTGCCTAACACATTTACTAGGGAAGCAGACAATCACATAACAACTAAGCATTGGAATTGAAATATGATTTAATAAGCTCAACAGTGGAAATTCTCATAAATATCTGATAAAACAATTGAAACTCTACTACAACCATCCCAAAAACCTAGTGTCATCGAGTACATAAGCTACTAAGTGTAAACATAGTCTAAAACACTCGTACAACTGTATGATAAAATAGAACAGTACTGAATAAAATGAAAGGAAAAAGAGTCAGGGTCTGCGGGCGTCATGGCAGCTACCTCAAAGTCTCCGAACAGGTACTAGCACCACTTTATTAATCACCGCGTCCAGATGTACCTCGTCCTGCACACCAAGTGCAGAGTGTATATGAGTGCAACCGACCCAATGTACTCAATAAGTAACGGGACGAACCTTGTGCTGAAAGCAGTGATGAGCTCAAATAGGTACAATTCGAATCCAGATAATAATGGTACAGATATGACAGGAAAATGACAATACTAATTCAAAGCAAATCTCGTATCTAGTTGTACACAGTGCAGAAAAAGTAGACATGCTTTCAAGTTCAACAGTTTAGGCCCAATACTAGTAAAATATGCCAAGTAAAGCTAACATGAGGAATATTACATCTCTATGTCTACATGTCAATATGCATGTCACCGGTAATGCAACACAGTGATAAACTCATATGCTCAGGCTCTCGGAGTATTCAACCTCACTCAGCACGCTCAATCCCATAGCACTCCCAATCACTCAACACTCTCAATCACTCAACACTCACACTCAGCACTCATATGTCAGACTCCGGAGGGGCGGATCCTGCCCAAGCTCTAATATAAGCCAACATAGCATGATGCGGCGTGAAGCCCGATCCCATCATGAATCAATAAAGCATGTTATGGTGTGCAGCCCGATCACATAAATATCACTCACAAGCAGGCCCTCAGACTCACTCAGTCATCAATCTCTCCAGTCTCTCGGGCTTACAAAACTCATGCCAATCAGCCCAAACAATGATACATGATGTAACAATAAATGATAACAAAGGCTGAGACATGATATGCAAGTGATGAATGCGACTGAGTACATAACTGCAATTTAAGAAAATAACTCAATAATAGAAAACGACCTCTGTGGGTCCCAACAGTACAAGAATATAGCCTAAACATGATTTCTAACATGAATCACATCTCAATTTCTCTAACACATGGAGATTACATGAATAATATCAAGGTTAGGTAACTACACAGTTCCACAGAATCAATCGAGTCACAAACACTACGGTGCACTCCCACACACCCGTCACCTAGGATGTGTGTCACCTCAACACCAACCACATAACACGTAGTTCAGGGATTCATACCCCCAGTATAAAGTTAAGAAGTGTTACTTACCTCAAACCACGCAAATCCCTACTCCAACAAGGCCTTGCCTCGTGAATTGGCCTCTGAACGACTCGAATCTTTCCCACAAACAACTTAATACAAGCTATAGGAATCAATTCCATATGATAAAGCTAGGTTCTTTAACAAAAGTCAACTTTGGGCCCATGTCTCAGAATTTAACAAAACTTACAAAATCTGAACACCCATTCAACAACGAGTCCAACCGTACCAAAGTCACCCAATTCCGACCTCAAATCGTAACTTAAATCCCCAAATCTTACTGTCCAATCTCTAGTCCAAAATTCCCCAAATTCCACCTTAAAACACATAATCTAAGTAAGAAATTCAATGGGTATTCAATATTAATGAATAAAAATGATCAAAAGTGGCTTACTCTTGAAATCTAGTGAAACCCCTCTAAAAAACAACCTTTAGCCGAGCTTGCAAAGTCCACAAATGAAGAAATCTCGGAACCCTTTCGAATTTAATACACTGCCAGTGCTTTCGCACCTGCGGTTCACTTAACCGCATCTGCGGTCCCGCAGGCATGACCAAAAATTCCGCTTTTGCGGTTTCCCTGCCTTCGCTTCTGCAGACCAGGCTCCGCTTCTGCGAAGTCGCACCTGCGACCTCGGCTCTGCTTCTGCGAAAACTCCTGCCCCTCACCACATTTGTACATGTGCTCCACTTCCAGCATCTGCGATCCCACAGATGCGGATAAAACCTCGCACCTGTGCATCCCCTCAGCCCCAAAAAAATCCGCACCTGTGATGCCATGCTCGCCTCTACAGTCGCGCACCTGCGATCAATTCTTCACAGGTGCGATCGCACCAGACCAGCAACAGATCCGAAATTCCTCAAGTCCATAGCTCATTCCGATTTCAACCCAAATCACTCCTGATGCCCCCGAGACCCCGTCCAAACATACCACCACATCCCAAAACATAATACGAACTTAGTCGAGGCCTGAAATCACAACATACAACATGATAAAATACGAATCGCACCCCAATTCAAGCCTAATGAAACTAATGGATTTCCAACTTCTACAATCGATGCCGAAACCTATCAAACCAACTCCGATTGACCTCAGATTTTGCACACAAGTCATAAATGATAGAACGGACATATTCTAACTTCTGGAACCAAACTTCCAGCCCGGTAACCATAAAGTCAACTCTCGGTTAAATTCCTCAACTCTCCAAACTTCAATTTTTCCAATGTTCTCCAATTTAAGCCGAAATAACCTCCAAATCAATATCCGGACACACTCCTAAGTCTTAAATCACCATACAGAGCTATCGAAACCATCAAACTCCATTCTAGAGCATTTAAACATAAGTCAACATCTGGTCAGCTCTTTCAACTTAGGCTTCCAACCTTAGGACTAAGTGTCCCAATTCATTCTGAAACATCCTTGGAACCAAACCAACCACCCCGCCAAGTCACATAACAACAAACGAACGTAGATTAAGCAATAAATGGGGAAACATGGCTACAATACTCAAAACGACTGGCCTGGTCGTTACATTCTCCCCCTCTTAAACAAACATTCATCCTCGAACGGGTATAGAATCATACTCGGAGTCTCAAATAGGTGTGTATATCTACTCGCCATCTTTTGCTCGATCTCCCAAGTAGCCTCCTCGACTGGCTGACCTCTCCATTGTACTTTCACTGAAGCTATATTCTTTGACCTCAATTTTCGAACTTGTTGATCCAAAATGGCCACCGGCTCCATATCTTAAGTCAAATTCCCATCTAATTGAATCGTACTGAAGTCCAAAACATTAGACGAATCACCTAAATACTTCCAAAGCATGGAAACATGAAACATTGGGTTAACACTCGATAGACTAGGTGGAAATGCAAGCTTGCATGCCACCTCTCCAATCCTCTCAAGCACCTCAAACGGGCCAATATACCGAGGGCTCAACTTACCCTTCTTCCCGAACCTCATAACACCCTTCATGGGAAAAACTCTGAGCAATACCTTCTCCCTCACCATGTAGGCAACATCGCGAATCTTCTTATCGGTGTAACACTTCTGTCTAGACTGCGCCGTGCGAAGCCGGTCCTGGATCAACTTAACCTTTTCCAAAGCATCCTAAACAAAGTCAGTACTTAAAAGCCTAGCCTCACCCGGCTCAAACCAACTAATTGGAGACCGACACCGCCTCTCATACAAGGCCTCATAGGGATCCATCTGAATACTCAATTGGTAGTTGTAGTTATAGGCAACTCTGCAAGCGATAGAAACTGATCCCAAGAACCCCCAAAATTCATGACACAAGCGCATAGCATATCCTCCAATATCGGAATGGTGCGCTCGAACTGTCCATCCGTCTGACGGTGGAATGTTGTACTCAACTCGACCTGTGTGCCTAACTCTTGTTGCACTACTCTCCAAAATTGCAACATGAACTGCGTGCCCCGATTTGAAATGGTGGACACTGGCACACCGTGAAGGCGAACAATCTCGCGAGTATAGATCTCAGCCAACCGCTCTGAAGAATAGGTAGTCCCAATTGGAATGAAATGCGCGGACTTAGTCAACCAACCCACAATCACCCAAATAGAATCAAACTACTTCAAAGTCTATGGGAGCCCAACTACAAAGTCCATGGTGATATTCTCAAATTTCCACTCAGGAATCTCAAGCCTCTGAAGCAAACCACCCGGCCTCTGAAGCAAACCGCCCGGCCTCTGGTGCTTGTACTTCACCTGATGACAATTTAAGCACCGAGATACAAACCCCACTATATCTTTCTTCATTCTCCTCCACCAATAGTGCTGCCTCAAGTCCCGATACATCTTCGCGGCACTCGGATGAAAGGAATATTGCAAACTGTGGGCATCCTCAAGAATCAAGTCACGAAACCCATGCACATTAGGAACACAAATTCGACCCTACATATACAACACCATCATCTCCAATAAAAACCTCCTTGGCATCACCGTGTTGAACCGTGTCCTTAAGGACATTAAAATAGGGGTCATCATACTAACACTCTCTGATGCAATCATATTAAAAAGACCGAGAAACCATACACGCTAGAACCCGACTAGGCTCCGACACATCTAACCTCACAAACTGGTTGGTCAAGGCCTGAACATCTGATGCAAGTGGTCTCTCACAAACATGCATGAATGGAAGGCTACCCATACTCACTGCCTTCCTACTTAAGGAATCGGCCACCACATTAGCCTTCCCGGGATGATACAAAATGGTAATATCATAGTCCTTTAGCAACTCCAACCATCTCCGCTACCTCAAATTTAGATCCTTTGGCTTGAACAAGTATTGAAGACTTCTATAATCTATAAATACCTCACAAGACACACCATAGAGATAATGCCTCCAAATCGTTAATGCATGGACGATGGCTGCCAACTCTAAATCATGAATATGGTAGTTCTTCTCATGAGGTTTCAACTGACGTGAAGTATAAGCAATCACTCTATCCTCCTATATCAAGACACACCCAATACCAATCTGAAAAGCATCACAATACACTATATAAGAACCCGATTCTGAAAGCAAAACTAGAACTGGAGCTATGGTCAAGGCAGTCTTGAGCTTCTGAAAGCTTTCCTCACACTCATCAGACAACCTGAATGGAGCACCCTTCTGGGTCAATATGGTCAAAGGCATTGTAATGGACGAGAAACCCTCTACGAAGTGATGATAATATCCGTCCAAGATGAGAAAACTCTGAATCTCAGTAGCTAAAGGCAGTTTGGGCCAACTCTGAACTGCCTCAATCTTCTTCAAATCCACCTAGATCCCCTCACTGGACACCACGTGCCCCAAGAACGCCATCTAACTAAGCCAAAACACACACTTGGAGAACTTGGCATAAAGTTTCTCCTCCATCAATGTCTGTAGTAAAAAGCTCCAATAATGTGCATGCTCCTCCTGGCTATGTAAGTACACCAGGATATCATTAATAAATACTATGACAAACGAGTCAAGATAATGATGGAATGCATTGTTCATCAGATGCAAGAATGTTGCTGGGACATTAAAGGTACTCATAGTAACCATAGCAAGTCCTGAATGCCATCTTCAGAATATCTGAGTCCCGAATATTCAACTGGTGATACCTTGACCTCGAATCAATCTTGGAGAACACTCTCGCTCCCTAAAGCTGGTCAAACAAGTCATCAATGTGCGGCAAAGTATACTTGATCTTAACTATAACTTTGTTCAACTGTCAATAATCAATGCATATCCGCATAGTACCATCCTTCTTCTTCACAAATAGAACCGGTGCACCCCAAGGCGACACACTAGGCCTAATGAACCCCTTATAAAGAAACTCCTGAAGTTGCTCTTTCAATTCCTTCAACTTTCCTGGTGCCATACGGTACAGAGGAATAGAAATGGGTTGATTGCCCGACACCAAGTCAATACCAAAGTCAATGGTTGGAGTATCAGCACCAACATCCCTCACAAAAGCCAAATATGACAAACACCCCTTCCCAACCATTCGTTGGGCCTTCAAATATGAAATCACCCTGCTGGGAACATAGTCCAGAGAACCTTTCCACTCAATCCTAGGTAACCCAAGCATCGCCATCATCATGGTCTTAGCGTGACAATCCAGAATAGCATGACTTGGGGACAACAATACATGCCTAAAATCACGTCAAAATCAACCATACTAAGCAATAAGAGATCAACTCTGGACTCCAATCCCCCAATTGTCACCACACACAAACGATACATATGGTCCATAAACATATAATCACCTACCGGCATAGATACATAAACAGGAGGAACTAAGGACTAACGGGGCATATCCAAGTAACGAGCAAAATATGATGATACATATGAATATGTGGAACCAAGCTCAAATAATGTGGAAGCATCCATGTGGTATACTGAGACAATACATGTTATTACTGTGTCTGCGGCAATAGCCTCTAGCCTGGCAAGGAAAGAATAGTATCGAGCCCGACCACCACCTGATCGGTATCCCCCTCTAAGGCGACCTCTAACTGTCTGAGCCCCACCTTGAGTTGGCTGAGCGGGTGGTGAAGTAACTGGTGTAGAATTCATAACTTGACCCCTCTACTGCACTGGACCTACAAAACAATGGGGACACTACCTCCACACATGTTAAAACTCCCCGCACTCGAAGAAACTTTGATCCGCCAAAGTTGGTGGGGAGTGAATCGGACCTCGGGAACTAAAATAACTACTAGAAGAACCTGGTACAGATGAACCCTGCATAGATGGGGCACAATATTAACTCTGAGCTAGGAGGGCAATGAGAGATGACTGATCCGGATGAGCATTGTATGAACCATGGCTAGTTGATGCACCCCGATAAATCGGATGGGCCATTTGAGCGGGCCTATAAGGACGGCCCATGCTGTGGTGAGACTGCCCTCCAGAAGAAACACCGCTGAAACCACCCAAACCATGAGGCCTCTTGGCCTCCCTCTCCTCACACTCCTGACTATGGACCTGCTCTAGCAGCCTAAAAATATAAACTACCTCGTCGAACCAAGCACATGATGCAACCTCCCGAGTTATGCCTGACGAGCGCAAAACAAACACTTAAATATACTCACTAGTCGAATATAGTATAGAAAAATATCGTATCCACGGGGATTGGATTTAAACAGCGTTTTTGTAGCATTTTGTTTAATTGCTATCCAAGACGATCGACAATTTAGATTGTGTGATTAAAACTAAAATTAACTAAAAGTCTAATCTATTGGCTAATGACAATTGCAACAAGAGTAAGCAAAGAAGATATCAATGAGAGAAAATAGGGGTAGATTGGATAGGTGCAAGATACTTGTCTGGGATTTAACTCTAGTCGGTTCACTTATAAGGTTCAAGTGAATCTCTTGAATTCACTTAATTATTAATTCAAACGTTCAGTGGAAACTCCTCTCTCGATTAAGTCTCAACCTCACAAGATGGACTAAGTTAAGCTCGTTGAAGATATGTAGTGGATTAGTCTTTAGGAGAACCTCTTTCGATTATCCTCCAAACTAGGTCAAAACAATAATTCAACTAGCCTATTTCGATTACTACGAAGAATCAATGAATTCAACCAACAAGATGATGCAAAAACATCACAAGTTATGCCTCTCTCGATTACATGAACTAGTGAATATAGATGCAATAATTAAAACATCCAAAAACAATTGAATACATAAAAACTATAGTTAATATCCACAAACAAATATCAATACACTGAATCCATCAATCCCTAAAGAGAACTACTCCATAGATGTGGAGTAATTCATCACAAATAAAGTTAAGTTAAAGGAAAACATAAAACGATCCAAACTCTTGTCTTGAGTGAGGATTGAATGATGAAATCCTTGTGCTCTTGCTTTTCCCACTTCTCCTTAGCCTCTTTAGGTCTAAAGTATGTCAAAAGTCCAGAGAATACCGTTTTTCCATGTATATATACCAAGTAGGGTCGGGCCCAAACAAACACACCTTCTCCTACGCGAAATAGGACTCTTTCTAGAATAGGACGTGCGCGGTCGTGCACCTGGGAGTGTGCTCACGCATATGGCCGGGCACTTTGGATGGGCTTCTGCCTCACTTGCACGTCCAGTGCGCGCTCGCGCACCTGGTGGTGTCCTGCTCGATTCTTCATTTCTCTCGTTAAGTGCACTATTGTCCATAGATACCTGAACACGATCCCAACTTAATACGTGGGCTTTTACTCAGACTTCAAAGCTCCAGAATAGCTTATATGTGTTCCATAACATCTACATAGCTCGGAATCACACCCTACAAGGCATAAAACACACAATTAGTGCATAACACTAGCGATTAAAGCTCAAACTCAATTAAAGTGCAGTAAATTAGAGTGCGATAAGCAACTAAAATACGCAATTATAGCCAACCATCAACACCCCACACTTAAACCATTGCTCATCCTCAAGCAATCAAACTACACTTTATAATGACACGACCTCATTACACAACTATCATTACTCATCACACTAGGAATATTTAAAATCGATTAACCACAATAGTATAACATCATAGCCTAAAGATTTGACTCAAAAGTACCATGCATTATTTATAACTCACTCACTTACTCCAACATAAAGGTCAAGCATTACCTTTCCTTCATGAATCAAGTGCCCTCGAAACAAAAGAGAGTAGTTCCACACACAATAAACATTAAGAACAACTAGAAACTTAAGATAGACAGAATTCACTCACTCTCAGAAATAACATTCATATGCCACAAACGATAACCATAGGCTTGTCCGTAGTGTACTACTCTACTAATTCGAGCTTATTCAGTCAAGGATCAAGTAGGACTTTAATCGGTTGTAATTTAGGCTGCAAGACATGTAGGATACATGTGGATATAGTGACTACACCTCCCGAAGCACTTTAATACATATACATTAATAATTTAAACCCCACACTTGTGTCAAACCATAACACCACCTTCACATCAATATACATTAACTCCCAACTTCTTTAAGCACAATTACATCAAAAGTTACCACTTATCAATGAATAATTTTCACAACAATATAACTATTTTTTCTTTTTCAATTTAAGTCGCTCTTACTTTATCAAAACATTGCACATGTCTCCTTAATTCATTAGTTCCACTCAAAATCCAAACAAACCACCCCACACTTATCTTTTAGAAAGTTCATCATAAATTCAAGTGCTCACGAGAGGTACAAGGTTCAAATAGATGGTCAATTCAACAAATGGGTAAGGCTTGTAATGTGGTTGCCAAAGAAACATGATTACAGGCTCAACGGGGTTAACTACGATACATAACAATTTTATGGGTAAACGATTATCATTGGCTCAACAAAGAAATGCGTATATCATTTCCAAGACTGAATAAAACTACTATTTTGCTTTGAAAACACACAGGGTAAGTTCTAGNTAGTGAATATAGATGCAATAATTAAAACATCCAAAAACAATTGAATACATAAAAACTATAGTTAATATCCACAAACAAATATCAATACACTGAATCCATCAATCCCTAAAGAGAACTACTCCATAGATGTGGAGTAATTCATCACAAATAAAGTTAAGTTAAAGGAAAACATAAAACGATCCAAACTCTTGTCTTGAGTGAGGATTGAATGATGAAATCCTTGTGCTCTTGCTTTTCCCACTTCTCCTTAGCCTCTTTAGGTCTAAAGTATGTCAAAAGTCCAGAGAATACCGTTTTTCCATGTATATATACCAAGTAGGGTCGGGCCCAAACAAACACACCTTCTCCTACGCGAAATAGGACTCTTTCTAGAATAGGACGTGCGCGGTCGTGCACCTGGGAGTGTGCTCACGCATATGGCCGGGCACTTTGGATGGGCTTCTGCCTCACTTGCACGTCCAGTGCGCGCTCGCGCACCTGGTGGTGTCCTGCTCGATTCTTCATTTCTCTCGTTAAGTGCACTATTGTCCATAGATACCTGAACACGATCCCAACTTAATACGTGGGCTTTTACTCAGACTTCAAAGCTCCAGAATAGCTTATATGTGTTCCATAACATCTACATAGCTCGGAATCACACCCTACAAGGCATAAAACACACAATTAGTGCATAACACTAGCGATTAAAGCTCAAACTCAATTAAAGTGCAGTAAATTAGAGTGCGATAAGCAACTAAAATACGCAATTATAGCCAACCATCAACACCCCACACTTAAACCATTGCTCATCCTCAAGCAATCAAACTACACTTTATAATGACACGACCTCATTACACAACTATCATTACTCATCACACTAGGAATATTTAAAATCGATTAACCACAATAGTATAACATCATAGCCTAAAGATTTGACTCAAAAGTACCATGCATTATTTATAACTCACTCACTTACTCCAACATAAAGGTCAAGCATTACCTTTCCTTCATGAATCAAGTGCCCTCGAAACAAAAGAGAGTAGTTCCACACACAATAAACATTAAGAACAACTAGAAACTTAAGATAGACAGAATTCACTCACTCTCAGAAATAACATTCATATGCCACAAACGATAACCATAGGCTTGTCCGTAGTGTACTACTCTACTAATTCGAGCTTATTCAGTCAAGGATCAAGTAGGACTTTAATCGGTTGTAATTTAGGCTGCAAGACATGTAGGATACATGTGGATATAGTGACTACACCTCCCGAAGCACTTTAATACATATACATTAATAATTTAAACCCCACACTTGTGTCAAACCATAACACCACCTTCACATCAATATACATTAACTCCCAACTTCTTTAAGCACAATTACATCAAAAGTTACCACTTATCAATGAATAATTTTCACAACAATATAACTATTTTTTCTTTTTCAATTTAAGTCGCTCTTACTTTATCAAAACATTGCACATGTCTCCTTAATTCATTAGTTCCACTCAAAATCCAAACAAACCACCCCACACTTATCTTTTAGAAAGTTCATCATAAATTCAAGTGCTCACGAGAGGTACAAGGTTCAAATAGATGGTCAATTCAACAAATGGGTAAGGCTTGTAATGTGGTTGCCAAAGAAACATGATTACAGGCTCAACGGGGTTAACTACGATACATAACAATTTTATGGGTAAACGATTATCATTGGCTCAACAAAGAAATGCGTATATCATTTCCAAGACTGAATAAAACTACTATTTTGCTTTGAAAACACACAGGGTAAGTTCTAGACATCAAATACAATGCACAGAATAATACAAATTCTCACACACACATGGCACATAACTCACTCAAGAATGGATTATCAAGACACTCTAGTCAAAGCAGTTAAGTAAAGTTAAGATCATATAGTTAAGCTACTTATACAAGAGTCAAAAACTGAACCTAAATGTCACAACTAAAGCACTCACTATTCTCAAGGTATAACAAAGTTAAGAGATATTGCTTCCAATTCAAATCATAGCACAAGGTTTCCTACTATTCTACAAAATAAAAACTAACTACACCCGGTTCAAACAAAACCCTTAGAAACGAACTGCGACACAAAGAAAAACTATAGGGGAAATTTACACTACCTAACAAAACAAATTCTTTTTTTTTCTTTTTATTTCGACTTTATCCCTCAAGAAACCTATCGAATGATATCCAGCGTCGGAAAAAATCGAAATTTTTTTTTTAAAAATTTTATGATTTTCCAAAAATATTTTCCTATCAAACTACTACAACAAACAAAAAGAAATACATATACATATAACATGAAAACAAACAAATATATCCCCCACCCACACTTTATATTCTGGCATGTCCCCATGACACACAATTAAAAAGCATAAGGTAGATGAACTTCCCTGAATCACTAGTCGGGTTCTGAGTCAAAGTTGGGCTCCATTCTTCGTGCCCGAACTAGTGCACACATCCACGCGGACAACTTCTTCTCAGCCTTCTTGGGGTACACCCCACACTTGTCTTTCTCAATCTCTGGCACCTTCTCTTTCGAACTTTTAACTCTCCACTCTACACTTGCAGCTGCCATCTCCTTTCTCACTCCCCTTTCGACATTTATCTCGAAAGTCACATTCTCCTCACCCACTCTAAGCATGAGCTTTCTTTCATGTATGTCTAATATTGCTCTACCCGTCGCTAAGAATGGTCTTCCTAAGATAAAGGGGACCTCTTTGTTCTCTTCCGTCTTCACTACTGTGAAATCTATAGGAAATACAAACTTATCTACCCGAACTAAGACATCTTCCACTATCCCCTCAGGTATGATAGTTGTTTGGTCTTCAAGATGCAAAGATATTGGCGCAGACCTTATCTCTCCAAGCTCATTCTCTAATTTTCTGTAAATAAACAAAGGCATTAAATTAATTGAGGTACTAGAATCACACAAAGACTTAACAAAATTAAGAGTGCCTAACGAGCAAGGTATAGTAAAACTCCCTGAATATCCACACTTTTGTGGAAGTTTGTTTTGCAAGATTGCGCTGCAATGCTCTGTGAGCTTGACCACTGAGGTATCTTCTATCTTCCTCTTCTTTGTAAGGATCTCCTTTAAGAATTTGGCATAAGCTGGCATTTGTGAGAGAACTTCTGTGAATGGCAAATTTACTATAACCTGCCTCAGCATCTCTAGAAATTTATCAAACTGCTTGTCCAACTTTTCTCTATATAACTTTTGGGGAAAGGGTAGAGCAGGCATATGCTCACTCTCATTAGATTCCTCCCTTCTTGAAGTTTCCTCCTTTTTCTCAGCTCCTTTCTTGCCTTTCTTCTTCTTATCAACTTCATTTTTCAGCTGCTCCTCAACTTCTTTTTCAGGTACACTCTTTTGTTGGCCAGGGGTGGGATCTTTCAACACTTGCTCGCTTCTCAAGGTCACAACATTCACCATTTCTTTGGTATTTCTCTCAATGTCAGCTGGTAGAGTACCTGGGATTCTCTCAGACAATACAATTGAAATTTGTCCCACTTGCTTCTCTAAGTTTCGCAAACCAGTGCCAAGTTCTTTGATAGCTGAACCATGAGCATCTAATATCTCATCTGTCTTGTAATGAAGGACTTTATTAGATATTCTAGCCTAGGCTGAGTGGAATGTTGAGGTTGGAACTGCGGCCTCGGCTGATTCACAAAACCAGGAGCTCTTTGTCCTTGATATTTGTGATTGTTTTGTTTCCATTCATTTGCAGTACCCCCAGGTGAACTCCATAAAAACCAGGGTGCTTCTGACCCATTGCATTGAAGTAATAATTCCCAACAGTATTAACTTCCTCGATTGAAGCTTGACTCTCTTGAGTTGGGTGTCCTCTTCCACATATGTCACATGCTGCATGGGGCTCACTGTGTATCGAGGCTAAGGTCAGCTTCCTTATTTCTTTGGCCATGGCATCAAGTTATACCTGCACAGATGTGTTAGCGTCAACTTGGTAAACACCAGTTGATCTCCTTCTCTCAGCAATTTCAGAGGACCACTGATTTGCATCCTTAGATAACTCATCTAGAATTGTGACTATCTTCTCTGGAGTCTTTTTCATCAACGGGCCTCCAGCTGCATTGATCAATGTTCTACGTGAGGCTAGTGTCAATCCATCCCAAATATCCTGGAGTTGCATCTAGAGTTCAATTCCGCTATGTTGACACTTTTGCACTATCTCCTTAAACCTCTCCAAAGCTTCAAATACAGTTTCAGTCTCGTTCTGGAAAAAGTTATGAATTTTTCTTCTAAACTTGCCTGTATTAGCTGGTGAGAAATACTTGTCAAGAAATATTTTGGTCAACTCATCCCATGTTCTAATCGATCCATTAAGCAAGCTTCCAAGCCAGTGCTTTGCATTGTCTTTGAGTGTGAAGGGGAATGCCCTTAAGTAAATTGCATCTTGTGACACACCATTATATTAAAAAGTGTTCATAATCTCTTCGAAGTCCATCATATGATTATTTGGATCTTTGTTCATCTTTCCTCTGAAGACACAGGTGTTTTGAAGGGTTAGAAGCAACCCCTGCTTTAACTCAAAATTGTTAGACGCAACTGGAGGTGGTCTCACATTTGATAAGCCTTGGCTGTAGACCGGTCTAGCATAATCGCCAGTTGGTCTCCCAGCAATAGGAGCTATATTTCCGAATTGGTCTGCACCCAAAGGTAGATTCTGAACAATTCTCCGAGCCCTCTCCTCTTCATAGACAAGTTTTGCATTTCGAAGAGTTGTCTCCTCAGCATCTCGTGCAGCTTTTTCTCTTTGCTAAGTTGCCTATCTTGCAGCCAAATCAATATTATCATCATATCCCGCCATAATTTCTTTGGTTGAGGATTGTCCAACCTTCTCTGTATTCTTGGGTATATCTCTTTCCATCCTTAGTTATCGCAATTGCTTCTCAATTTTTGGTTTGTATGGTAGCATTTCCTTCCCAGAGGATCGAGTCATGCACTAATTTAACCTGTAGCCTGCGCACAGTCAAATAACACCAACATAAAAAGAAAAAAATAAAATAAAATAAAAATTCCTAAATTAGCACCACAAAATATTTCAAACACTATTAATTGCCAATCTCCGACAACGGCGCCAAACTTTACGAGCATAAAACACACACTTAAATATACTCGCTAGTTGAATATAGTATAGAAAAATATCGTATCTATAGGGATTGGATTTAAACAGTATTTTCGTATCTTCAAGTTTAATTGCTATCCAAGATGATCGACAAATTAAATTGTGTGATTAAAACTAAAATTAACTAAAAGTCTAATCTATTGGCTAATGGCAATTGCAACAAGAGTAAGCAAAGAAAATATCAATGGGAGAAAATAGGGGTTGATTGGATAGGTGCAAGATACTTGTCTAGGATTTAACTCTAGTCGATTCACTTATAAGGTTCAAGTGAGTCTCTCGAATTCACTCAATTATTAGTTCAAACGTTCAGTGGAAACTCCTCTCTCGATTAAGTCTCAACCTCACAAGATGAACTAAGTTAAGCTAGGTGAAGATATGCAGGAAGTCGTAGTGGATTGGTCTTTAGGAGAACCTCTTTAGATTATCCTCCTAACTAGGTCTAAACAATAATTCAACTAGCCTTTTTTGATTACTAAGAAGAATTATTGAATTCAACCAACAAGATAATGCAAAAAGTTATGCCTCTCTCGATTACATGAACTAGTGAATATAGATGCAATAATTAAAACATCCAAAAAACGATTCAATACATAAAAACTAGAGTTAATATCCACAAACAAACATCAATACACCGAATCCATAAATCCCTAAAGAGAACTACTCCATATATGTGGAGTAATTCATCACAAATAAAGTTAAGTTAAAGGAAAACATAAAATGATCCAAACTATTGTCTTGAGTGAGGATTGAATGATGAAATCCTTGTGCTCTTTCTTCTCCCACTTCTCCTTAGCCTCCCTAGGTCTAAAGTATGTCAAAAGTCAATCGAATACCATTTTTTCATGTATATATACCAAGTAGGGTCGGTCCCAAACAAATACACCTTCTCCTACGCGAAATAGGACTCTTTCCGGAATAGGACATGCGCGGCCGCACACCTGGGAGTGTGCTCGCGCATATGGCCGCGCACTTTGGATGGTCTTCTGCCTCACTTGCATGCCTAGTGCGCGCTCACGCACCTGGGTGGCATCCTTATTGATTCTTCGTTTCTCTCGTTAAGTGCACTATTGTCCGTTGATACCCGAACACGATCCCAACTTAATCCTTAGGCTTTTACTCAGACTTCAAAGCTCCAGAATAGCTTGAATGCGTTCCAAAACATCTACATAGCTCAGAATCACTCCCTACAAGGCATAAAACACACAATTAGTGCATAGCACTAGCGATTAAAGCTCAACTAAATTAAAGTGCGATAAACAACTAAAACACACAATTATAGCTTACCATCAATGACAAAGCGCATTCCATAGTTAAGGCCATTAATGAACCTCCTAATCCTCTTCCTCTCTGTAGGAACCTACCAGATCGCGTGATGAGCCAACTCTGAAAATCTTATCTCATACCGGGTCACGAACATACCTTCCAAGCGTAGCTGCTCAAACTGCCTATGCCAACTCCTCCCTGTGGGTATATGGAACAAATGTCTCCAAAAAGATAATGGAGAACTCGTGCCACGTAAGTGGTGCAGCGCCGGCTGGCCTGCTCAACTCACCAGCCTCCCACATCTGAAGGCTGCTCCCGACAGCTAAAAAGTAGTAAATAAGACCCTACTAGTCTCCAAAATGCCCATCGTGCGAAGAATCTTCTAGCACCTGTTTAAGAAGTCCTGAGCATCCTCTGACTCAGTCCCACTAAATGATAAAGGCCTGAGCCTCCCAAACGGCTCTAGCCTTTTCCGCTCCTTGTCACTTATCGGTGGACCCATCTGGTACTAAGCGACTATAACCGGCTGGGCTGGTAGTACCCCTGATGTCTGAAGTCCCTAAACTACCTGCTCTGGAGTACGGGCGGTGGGAGTCTGAGCACCTCCCCCGGCCTGAGAAGTGGCCGGTACGGCCTGAACTGAAACCGCATGAGCAAGGCTAGTGCATACAGTTAATATCTGGGCCAAAGCCTCCCGAAGGCCTGCAATCACTATGGGCACAGCTTGTGCCTGAGCTTGTCCCACAGGCTCAACCATATCTGGAATCTGCTCTTGAGCTGGAGCAACTGGTGGCTCCACAACCCAAATCACTCCCGATGGCCCGAGACCTCGTCCAAACATACCAACACATCCCAAAACATAATACGAATTTAGTCGAGGCCTCAAATCACATCATACAACATCAAAAAATACGAATCGCACCTCAATTCAAGCCTAATAAAACTAATAGATTTCCAACTTTACAATCGATGCCAAAACATATCAAACCAACTCCGATTGACCTCAAATTTTGCACACAAGTCATATATGACACAACATACCTATTCTAACTTCCGAAACCAAAATCCAAGCCCGTTAACCATAAAGTCAACTCTCGGTTATACTCCTCAACTCTCCAAACTTCAATTTTTCCAACGTTCGCCAATTCAAGCCGAAATCACCAACGGACCTCCAAATCAATATTCAGACACACTCCTAAGTCTGAAATCACCATACGGAGCTATCGGAACCATCAAAACTCAATTACGGAGCATTTACGCATAAGTCAACATCCGGTCAACTCTTTCAACTTAGGCTTTCAACCTTGGGACTAAGTGTCCCAATTCATTTTAAAACATCCTTGGAACCAAACCAACCACCCCCCCAAGTCACATAACAAAAAACGAACGTATATTAAGCAATAAATGGGGAAACGAGGTACAATAGTCAAAACGTCGGTCGAGTCGTTATATTCTGCCCCTCTTAAACAAACGTTTGTACTCGAAAGGGTGTAGAATCATACCTGGAGTCTCAAATAGGTGTGTATATCCACTTCGCATCTCTCGCTTGGTCTCCCAAGTAGCCTCCTCAACTGGCTAAACTCTCCACTGTACTTTCACTGATGCTATATTCGTTTACCTCAACTTTCGACCTTGCCGATCCAAAATGGCCATCGGCTCCACATCATAAGTCAAATCCCCATCTAATTGAACCGCGCTAAAGTCCAAAACATTAGACGGATCACTGAAATACTTCGAAAGCATGGAATCATGAAACACTAGATTAACGCTCGATAGAATAGGTGGAAATGCAAGCTTGTAAGCAACCTCTCCAATCCTCTCAAGCACCTCAAAAGGGCCAATATACCGAGGGCTCAACTTACCCTTCTTCCCGAACCTCATAATACCCTTCATGGGCAAAACTCTGAGCAATACCTTCTCCCCACCATGTAGGCAACATCGCGAACCTTCTTATCGGTGTAACACTTCTGTCTAGACTGCGCCATGCAAAGACGGTCCTGGATTAACTTAATCTTTTTCAGAGCATCCCGAACCAAGTCAGCACCCAATAGTCTAGCCTCACCCGGCTCAAACCAACCAATCGGAGACCGACACCGCCTCCCATACAAAGCCTAATAGGGAGCCATCTAAATACTCGATCGGTAGCTGTTGTTGTAGGCAACTCTGCAAGCGGCAGAAACTGATCCTAAGAACCCCCAAAATCCATGACACAAGCACGTAGCATATCCTCCAATATCTGAAGGGTGCGCTCGAAATGTCCATCCGTCTGAGGGTGGAATGTTGTACTCAACTCGACCTGTGTTCCTAACTCTCGTTGCACTGCTCTTCAAAATTACAACGTGAACTGCGTGCCCCGATTTGAAATAGTGGACATCGGCACACCGTGAAGGCGAACAATCTCGCGAGTATAGATCTCAGCCAGCCGCTCTGAATAATAGGTAGTCCTAACTGGAATTAAATGCGCGGACTTAGTCAACCGGTCCATAATCACCCAAATAAAATCAAACTTCGTCAAAGTCTGTGGGAGCCCAACTACAAAGTCCATGGTGATACGCTCAAATTTCCACTCAGGAATCTCAAGCCTCTAAAGCAAACCGCCCGGCCTTTGGTGCTCGTACTTCATCTGCAGACAATTTATGCACCGAGCTACAAATCCCACTATATTTTTCTTCATTCTCCTCCACCAGTAGTGCTGCCTCAAGTCCTAATACATCTCTGCGGCACCTGAATGAATGGAATACCGCAAATTGTGGGCCTCCTCAAGAATCAAGTCATGTAACCCATCCACATTGGGCACACAAATCCGACCCTGCATCTATAACACCCCATCATCTCCAATAGAAACTTCATTGGCATCACTGTGCAAAACCGTGTCCTTAAGGACAAGAAAATAGGGGTCATCATACTGACACTCTCTGAGGTGATCGTATTAAAAAGATCGATAAACCACACAAACTAGAACCCGACAAGGCTCCGACACATCTAACCATACACACTGGTTGGCCAAGGCCTGAACATCTAATGCAAGAGGTCTCTCACCAACATGCATGAATGGAAGGCTACCCATACTCACTGCCTTCCTACTTAAGGAATCGGCCACCGCATTAGCCTTCCCGGGATGATACAAAATGGTAAGATCATAGTCCTTTAGCAACTCCAACCATCTCCGCTACCTCAAATTTAGATCATTTTGCTTGAACAAGTGCTGAAGACTCTGATAATCTGTAAATACCTCACAAGACACACCATAGAGATAATACCTCCAAATCGTTAATGCATGGACGATGGATGCCAACTCTAAATCATGAATAGGGTAGTTCTTCTCATAAGGCTTCAATTGATGTGAAGCATAAGCAATCACTCTACCCTCCTGCATGAAGATACACCTAATTCCAATCTGAAAAGCATCACAATACACTGTATAAGAACCTGATGTTGAAGGTAAAAGTAGAACTGGAGCTATGGTCAAGGCAGTCTTGAGCTTCTAAAAGCTTTCCTCACACTCATCAGACAACCTGAATGGAGCACCCTTCTAGGTCAATATGGTCAAAGGCGCTGCAATGGATGAGAAACCCTCTATGAAGTGACGATAATATCCATCCAAGACGAGAAAATTCCGAATCTCAGTAGTTAAAGACGGTCCGGGCCAACTCTGAACTACCTCAATCTTCTTCAAATCCACCTTGATCCCCTCACTGGACACCACGTGCCCCAAGAAAGCCATCTAACTGAGCCAAAACTCACACTTAGAGAACTCGGCATAAAGCTTCTCCTCCATCAATGTCTGTAGTAAAATCCTCCAATGATGTGCATGCTCTTCCTGGCTACGTGAGTACACCAGGATATCATCAATAAATACTATGACAAACGAGTCAAGATATGGCTGGAATACACTGTTCATTAGATGCATGAATGTTGCTGGGGCATTGGTCTGCCCAAAAGACATTACAAGGAACGCATAGTAACTATAGTAGGTCTTGAATGTCGTTTTCAGAATATTCGAGTCCCGAATATTCAACTGGTGATACCCTGACCTCAAATCAATCTTAGAGAACACTCTCGCTCCTTGAAGCTGGTCAAACAAGTCATCAATGCACGGTAAAGGATATTGTTCTTAACTGTAACTTTATTCAACTATATATAATCAATGCACATCCGCATAGTACCATCCTTCTTCTTCACAAACAGAACCGGTGCACCCCAAGGCGACATACTAGGCCTAATGAACCCCTTTATCAAGAAGCTCCTGAAGTTGCTCTTTCAATTCCTTCAACCCTGCTGGTGTCATACGGTACAGAAGAATAGAAATGGGTTGAGTGCCCGAAACCAAGTCAATACCAAAGTCAATATCCCCGTCGGGTGGCATGCCCGGCAGGTCTGCAGGAAACACATCCGGAAAGTCTCGCACTACCGAGATAGAATCAATGGTGGGAGTATCATCACCAACATCCCTCACAAAAGCCACATATGACAAACACCCCTTCCCAACCATTCGCTGGGCCTTCAAATATGAAATCACCCTGCTGGGAACGTAGTCCAGAGAACCTCTCCACTCGATCATAGGTAACCCGGGCATCGCAAACATCACGGTCTTAGCATGACATGGGGAAACATCACGGTCTTAGCATGACAATCAAGAATAGCATGACATGGGGACAACAATCCATGCCCAAAATCACGTCAAAATTAATCATACTAAGCAATAAGAGATCAACTCTGGTCTCCAATCCCCTAATGGTCACCACACACGACTGATACATATAGTCCACAATAATAAAACCGCCCATCAGCGTAGATACATGAACAGGAAGAACTAAGGACTCACGGGGCATATCCAAGTAACGAGCAAAATATGATAATACATATGAATATGTGGAACCAGGCTCAAACAATGTGGAAGCATCCCTGTGGAATACTAAGACAATACATGTGATTAATGTGTCTGCAGCAACAGCCTCTGGCCTGGCAGGGAAAGCATAGTATCGAGCCTAACTGCCACCTGATCGGTCTTCCCCTCTAGCGTGACCTCTAGCTATCTGAGCCCCACGTTGAGTTGGCTGAGCGGGTGGTGAAGTAACTGGTGCAGAATTCATAACTTGACCCCTCTACTGCACTGGACCTCCAAAACGATGGGAACACTGCCTCCACACATGTCTAAACTCCCCGCACTCGAAGAAACTTTGATCCGCCAAAGCTGGTGGGGAGTGAATCGGACCTCGAGAACTAGAATAACTACTAGAAGAACCTGGTACAGATGAACCCTGCATATATGGGGCACAATATTAACTGAGCTGGGAGGGCAATGAGAGATGACTGATCCGGATGAGCAATGTATGAACCATGGCTAGTTGATGCACCCCGATAAATCGGATGAGCCATTTGAGCGGGCCTATAAGGACGGCACATGCTGTGGTGAGACTGCCCTCCAGAAGAAACACCGTTGAAACCACCCAAACCACGAGGCCTCTTGGCCCCCCTCTCCTCGCGCTCCTGACTATGGACTTGCTCTAGCAGCCTAGAAATATAAGCTACCTCGTCGAACCAAGCACATGATGCAATCTCCCGACTTATGACTGACGAGCGCAAAACAAACACTTAAATATGCTCACAAGTAGAATATAGTATAGAAAAATATCGTATCCACAGGGATTGGATTTAAACAGTATTTTTGTAGCGTCTTGTTTAATTGCTATCCAAGATGATCGACAATTTAGATTGTGTGATTAAAACTAAAATTAACTAAAAGTCTAATCTATTGGCTAATGACAATTGCAACAAGAGTAAGCAAAGAAGATATCAATGAGAGAAAATAGGGGTTAATTGGATAGGTGCAAGATACTTGTCTGGGATTTAACTCTAGTCGGTTCACTTATAAGGTTCAAGTGAGTCTCTCGAATTCACTCAATTATTAGTTCAAACGTTCAGTGGAAACTCCTCTCTCGATTAAGTCTCAACCTCACAAGATGAACTAAGTTAAGCTCGTTGAAGATATGTAGCGGATTAGTCTTTAAGAGAATCTCTTTCGATTATCCTCCAAACTAGGGCAAAACAATAATTCAACTAGCCTCTTTCGATTACTAAGAAGAATCAATGAATTCAACTAATAAGATAATGCAAAAACATCACAAGTTATGCCTCTCTCGATTACATGAACTAGTGAATATAGATGCAACAATTAAAACATCCAAAAATAATTCAATACATAAAAACTAGAGTTAATATCCACAAACAAATATAAATACACCAAATCCATCAATCCCTAAAGAGAACTACTTCATTGATGTGGAGTAGTTCATCACAAATAAAGTTAAGTTAAAGGAAAACATAAAACGATCCAAACTCTTGTCTTGAGTGAGGACTGAATGATGAAATCCTTGTGCTCTTGCTTTTCCCACTTCTCCTTAGCCTCTTTAGGTCTAAAGTATGTCAAAAGTCAAGAGAATACCATTTTTCCATGTATATATACCAAGTAGGGTCGGGCCCAAACAAACACACCTTCTCCTACGCACAATAGGACTCTTTCTGGAATAGGACGTGTGCGGTCGTGCACCTGGGAGTGTGCTCATGCATATGGCCGGGCACATTGGATGGGCTTCTGCCTCACTTGCGCGCCCAGTTCGCACTCGCGCACCTGGGTGGTGTCCTGCTTGATTCTTCGTTTCTCTCGTTAAGTGCACTATTGTCCGTTGATACCCGAACATGATCCTAACTTAATCCTTGGGCTTTTACTCAGACGTCAAAGCTCCAGAATAGCTTGAATTCGTTCCATAACATTTACATTTCTCGGAATCACTCCCTACAAGGCATAAAACATACAATTAGTGCATAACACTAGCGATTAAAGCTCAAACTCAATTAAAGTGCGGTAAATTAGAGTGCAATAAGCAACTAAAACAAGCAATTATAGCCTACATCAACACCCCACACTTAAACAATTACTCATCTTCGAGCAATCAAACTACACTTTATAATGACACGGCCTCATTACACAACTCTTATAACTCATCACACTAAGAATATTTAAAATCGATTAACCACAATAGTATAACATCCTAGCCTAAAGATTTGACTCAAAAGCACCATGCATTATTTATAACTCACTCACTTACTCCAACATAAAGGTCAAGCATTACCTTTCCTTCATGAATCAAGTGCCCTCACAACAAAAGAGAGTAGTTCCACACACAATAAACATTAAGAACAACTAGAAACTTAAGATAGACAGAATTCACTCACTCTCAGAAATAACATTCATATGCCACAAACGATAACCATAGGCTTGCCCGTAGTGTACTACTCTACTAATTCGAGCTCATTCAGTCACGGATCAAGTAGGACTTTAATCGGTTGTAATTTAGGCTGCAAGACATGTAGGATACATGTGGATATAGTGACTACACCTCCTAAAATACTTTAATACATATACATTAACAATTTAAACCCCACACTTGTGTCAAACCATAACTTCACCTTCACATCAATATTCATTAACTCCCAACTTTTTAAAGAACAATTACATCAAAAGTTACCACTTATCAATGAATAATTTTAACAACAATACAACTATATATTTTTTTCTTTTTCAATTTAAGTGACTCTTACATTATCAAAACATTGCACCTGTCTCCATAATTCATTAGCTCCACTCAAAAGCCAAACCAACCACCCCACACTTATCTTTTAGAAAGTTCATCATAAATTCAAGTGCTCATAAGAGGTACAAGGTTCAAATAGATGGTCAATTCAATAAATGGGTAAGGCTTGTAATGTGGTTGACAAAGAAACAGGATTACAGGCTCAACGGGGGTAACTACGATACATAACAATTTTGTGGGTAAACGCATATCATTGGCTCAACAAAGAAATGCCTATATCACTTCCAAGACTGAATAAAATTACTATTTTGCTTTACAAACACACAGGGCAAGTTCTAGACATCAAATGCAATGCACAGAATAGCACAAATTCTCACATACACATGGCACATAACTCACTCAATATTGAATTATCAAGACACTCTAGTCAAAGCAATTAAGCAAAGTGAAGATCATACAGTTTAAGGTACTTATACAAGAGTCAAAAACTGAGCCTAAGTATCACAACTAAAGCACTCACTATTCTCAAGTCATAACAAAGTTAAGAGATATTGCTTCCAATTCAATCATAGCACAAGGTTTCCTACTATTCTACAAAATAAAAACTATCTACACCCGATTCAAACAAAACCCTTAGAAAAGAACCGTGACACAAAGAAAAATCAAGGGGAAATTAATACACTACCTATCAAAAAAAAATATCTTTTTCTTTCGACTTTATCCCTCAAGAAACCTGTCGAATGATATCCATCGTCGAAAAAAATCGAAAATAAAATTCTAAATTTTTATGATTTTCCAAATTTTCTTTTCCTATCAAATTACTACAACTAAGCAAAAAGAAATACATATACATACAACATACAAACAAACAAATATATCCCCCACCCCACACTTTCAGTTGTGGCATGTCCCCATGACACACAATTAAAAAGCATAAGGTAGAGGAACTTCCCTGAATCACTAGTCGGGGTCTGAGTTAAAGTCAAGCTCCATTCTTCGTGCCCGGACTAGTGCACACATCCACGTGGACAGCTTCTTCTTAACCTTCTTGGGGTACACCCCACACTTGTCTTTCTCAATCACTAGGACCTTCTCTTTCAAACTTTTCACTCTCCACTCTACACTGGCAGCTGGATTCTCCTTTCTCACCCCCATCTCGACATTCATCTCGAAAGTCACCGTCTCCTCACCCACTCTAAGCATGAGCTTTCAATCATGTATGTCTAATATTGCTATACCCGTCTCTAAGAATGGTCTTCTTAAGATAAGGGAGACCTCTTTGTTCTCCTCCGTCTTCACTACTATGAAATCTACAGGAAATACAAACTTATCTACCCTAACTAAGATATCTTCCACTATCCCCTCAGGATAGTTGTTTGGTCTTCCAGCTGCAAAGATATTGGCGCAGACTTTATCTTCAAGCTCATTATCCAATTTTTTGTAAATTGACAAAGGCATTAAATTAATTGAGGCATCAGAATCACACAAAGACTTATCAATATTAAGAGTGCCTAATGAGCAAGGTATAGTAAACTTCGTGGATCTCCACACATTTGTGGGAGTTTGTTTTGCAAGATTGCACTGCAATGATCTATGAGCTTGACCACTGAGGTCTCTTTTATCTTCCTCTTCTTTGCAAGGATCTCCTTTAAGAATTTGGCATAAGCTGGCATTTGTGAGAGAACTTCTGTGAATGGCAGATTTACATTAACTTGCCTCAGTATCTCTAGAAATTCTCAAACTGCATGTCCATCTTTTCTCTATATAACTTTTGGGGAAAGGGTAGATAAGGCATATGCTCGCTCTCATTAGATTTCTCCCTTCTTGAAGTTTCCTCCTTCTTTTTCTCAGCTCCTTTCTTGCCTTTCTTCTTATTATCAACTTCATTTTTCAGTTGCTGCTCAACTTCTCTTTCAGGTACACTCTCTTATTGGACAGGGTTGGGATCTGTTAACACTTGCCCGCTTCTCAAGGTCACAACATTCACCGTTTCTTTGGGATTTCTCTCAGTGTCAGCTGGTAAAGTACCTGGGATTCTCTCAGATAATACAGTTGAAATTTGTCCCACTTGCTTCTCCAAGTTTCGCAAACCAGTGCCAAGTTCTTTGATAGCTGAACCATGAGCATCTAATCTCTCATCTGTCTTGATAATGAAGGACTTTATTAGATCTTCTAGCCCAGGTTGAGTGGAATATTGGGGCTGGAACTATGGCCTCAGCTGATTCACAAAACCAGGATCTCCTTGTCCTTGAAATCTGGGATTGTTTTGTTGCTATGATTTTACAGTACCCCCGGGTGAACTCCATGAACAACCGGGGTGCTTCTCACCCATTGCATTGAAGTTATAATTCCCAACAGCATTAACTTCCTCGAGTGAGGCTTGACACCCATGAGTAAGGTGTCCTCTTCCACATATGTCACACGATGCATGAGGCTCACTGTTTATCGATGCTAAAGTCAGTTTCCTTATATCTTTGGCCATGGAATCAAGTTGTACCTGCACAGATGTGTTAGCGTCAACCTGGTGAACACCAGTTGATCTCCTTCTCTCGACAATTTTAGAGGGCCACTGATTTGCATCCTTAGATAACTCATCAGAATTGTGACTATCTCCTCTAGCGCATTTTTCATCAATGGGACTCCAGATGCATTACTCAATGTTCTACGTAAGGCCGATTTCAATCCATCCCAAAAATCTTGAATTTTCATCCAGAGTTCAATTCCTCTATGTTGACACTTACGCACTATCTTCTTAAACCTCTCCCAAGTTTCAAACACAGTTTCAGTCTCGTTTTGGCAAAAGTTATGGATTTCTCTTCTAAACTTGCCCATCTTAGCTGATGAGAAATATTTGTCAAGAAATGTTCTGGTCATCTCATCTCATGTTCTAATAGATCCATTAGGCAAGCTTCGAAGCTAGTGCTTTTCATCAGCTTTGAGTGTGAAAAGGAATGCCCTTAAGTAAACTGCATCTTGTGACACACCATGTATTGAAAGGTGTTCATAATCTCTTCGAAGTCTATTATATGATTGTTTGGATCTTCGTTCATATTTACTCTGAAGACATAGTTGTTTTGAAGGGTTTGAAGCAACCCCTGCTTTAACTCAAAATTGTTAGCCGCAACTGGAGGTGGTCTCACATTTGATAAGCCTTGGTTGTAGACCGGTCTAGCATAATCGCCAAGTGGTCTCCCAGCACCGGGAGATATATTTCCGAATTGGTCTGCACCCAAAGGTAGATTCTGAGCAATTCTCTGAGCCCTCTCCTCTTCATAGACAAGTTGTGCATTTTGAAGAGTTATCTCCTCAGCGACTCGTGCAGATTTTTCTCTTAGCTGAGCAACCTCTCTTGAAGCAAATCAACATTCTCATCATCACCCGCCATAATTCCTTTGGTTGAGGATTGCCCAACCTTCTTTGTATTCTCGGGGAGATCTCTTTCCCTCCTCAGTTGTCGCAGTTGCTTCTCAATTTCTGGTTCGTATGGTAGCATTTCCTTCCCAGAGGATCGAGTCATGCACCAATTTAACCTGTAGCCTGCGCACAGTCAAATAACACTAACGTAAAAAGAGAAAAATAAAATAAAAAGAAAAATTCCTGAATTAGCACCACAAACAATTTCAAACACTATTAATTGCTAATCCCCGGCAACGGTGACAAAATTTACATGCGCAAAACACACACTTAAATATGCTCGTTATTCGAATATAGTATAGAAAAATATTGTATCTAATTTTTGGTTATCGCAGTTGCTTCTGAATTTTTGGTTTGTATGGTAGCATTTCCTTCCCAGAGGGTCGAGTCATGCACCAATTTAACCTATAGCCCGCGCACAGCCAAATAACACAAACGTAAAAAGAGAAAAATAAAATAAAAAGAACAATTCCTGAATTAGCACCACAAATAATTTTAAACACTATTAATTGCCAATCCCCGGCAACGGTGCCAAAATTTACCAGCATAAAACACACACTTAAATATGCTCGTTAGTCGAATATAGTATAGAAAAATATTGTATCCATAGGGATTGGATTTAAAAAGTATTTTCGTAGCTTCTAGTTTAATTGCTATCCAAGATGATCGACAATTTAGATTATGTGATTAAAACTAAAATTAACTAAAAGTCTAATCTATTGGCTAATGACAATTGTAACAAGAGTAAGCAAAGAAGATATCAATGGAAGAAAATAGGGGTTGATTGGATAGGTGCAAGATACTTATTTGGGATTTAACTCTAGTCGATTCACTTATATGGTTCAAGTGAGTCTCTCGAATTCACTCAATTATTTAGTTCAAATGTTCAGTGAAAACTCCTTTCTCGATTAAGTCTCAACCTCACAAGATGAAGTAGGTTAAGTTAGGTGAAGATATGTAGGAAGTTGTAGTGGATTGGTCTTTAGGAGAACCTCTTTCGATTATCCTCCTAACTAGGTCTAAACAATAATTCAACTAGCATCTTTCGATTACTAAGAAGAATTAATGAATTCAACCAACAAGATAATGCAAAAACATCACAAGTTATGCCTCTCTCGATTACATGAACTAGTGAATATAGATGCAACAATTAAAATATCCACAAATAATTTAATACATAAAAACTAAAGTTAATATCCACAAACAAATATCAATACACTGAATTCGTCAATCCCTAAAGAGAACTACTCCATAGATGTGGAGTAATTCATCATAAATAAAGTTAAGTTAAAGGAAAACATAAAACGATACAAACTCTTGTCTTGAGTGAGGATTGAATGATGAAATCCTTGTACGCTTGCTTCTCCCACTTATCCTTAGCATCCTTAGGTCTAAAGTATGTCAAAAGTCCAAAGAATACCGTTTTTCCATGTATATATATCAAGTAGGGTCGGGCTCAAACAAACACACCTTCTCCTACGCGAAATAGGACTCTTTTTGTAATAGGACGTGCGCGGCCACGCACCTGGGAGTGTGCTCGCGCATATGGCCGCGCACTTTGGATGGTCTTCTGCTTTACTTGCATGCCCAGTGCACGCTCGCGCACCTGGGTGGCGTCCTGCTCGATTCTTCCTTTTTCTCGTTAAGTGCACTATTGTCTGTTGATACCCTAACATGATCCCAACTTAATTAGTGCATAACACTAGCGATTAAAGCTCAACTAAATTAAAGTACAGTAAATTAGAGTGAGATAAGCAACTAAAATATACAATTATAGCCTACCATCAATGACAAAACATAGGCTTTTTGTGGGAACCAACCAGATCGCGTGATGAGCCAACTTTGAAAATCTCATCTCATACTAGGTCACGAACATACCCTCCAGGCGTAGCTGCTCAAACTGCCTACGCCAATTCCTCCATGTGGGTCTGTGGAAAAAATATCTCCGAAAAGAGAACTACTTTTCTATGGGCATAGTTGGTGGGGTCTAAACCATATCTAGATTGTGCTCCTGAGCTGGAGCAACTGGTGGCTGAACAAGTGCTGCTTTGGCTGTTGTACGAGCTGTACCTCAGCCTCTACCATGGCCCCAACCTCTCGTGACCCTAGCTGGTGGTACTGGTGGTCGTTCGCCCAATCCGGTAGCGTGTGTCCTCACCATCTTTCAGAGAGTAGAATAGTAGAAGTTTAGTTTCCGGAATTAACAAATTTACATGACAAGAATACAAAAAGGTGAAGTTTTTCTAATGGTTTGGTAGCCTCTCAAAGATAAGTACAGACGTCTCCAAACCGATTTGCAAGAATCTACTAAACCTGCTCATGACTCGTGAGACCTATGTAACTTAGGCTCTGATACCAACTTGTCA